>NQII01001423.1:0-41680 GCA_002778355.1 Clitarchus hookeri
AGAACATTCTGTTCTTACATGCTATGAGTGGCTGTGACACAACGTCAGCACCATTCAACCAGGGTAAATTGAAGTATGTAAAAGCACTCACTAAAAATCGTGACCTTGGTGACGTTGTCAGTGTTTGCAAAGGCAGCAACGCCACTCCCCAGACCATCGTAGAAGCTGGAGAACGATTTTTGGTCGAAGTATACGGCTACAGTGGGAGGAATCCACCCTCTCTGAACCACCTGCGCTTCCTTAAATACAAGAAGGCAGCGTTCAAGGCTTCGTCGAAAATAGCTGCGGTGCCGCCTTCAGCAGCTGCAGCGGCGCAGCACAGTTACAGGTCGTACCTTCAAGTGCAGCAACGGATGGGGGTCGAGAAACGAGCTGAGGATTGGGGTTGGAAGAGGACCAGCAACGGGCTCGAACCAATCACGACTCTTCTAGCCCCCGCTCCCCCCAAACTGCTCAAGTTGGCAATGTGCAAGTGCACCAAGACCTGTGCACAAAACTGCAGCTGCCAGAAGGGGTGGGGGGGGCTAAAGTGCACTGATCTGTGCATCCACTGCGTACACAGATCATGCTACAACGCAGCGGTGTCCCTAATCGACGATGAGGACGAGGTCGAGAATTGGAGGATTTTCAAGTCGAACTTGGGATTCAATTGCGAACTGAGGAGGAAGCGTTATAGCCACTGTAGAAGAAGGAGGAGGAGGAAGAAGAAGAAATAGCTAAGAGCTCCAAAGGTATGTAACATCACCTATAATTCCAAATCTTGTTTTCACATTAGTAGTACCTATCAACTTCTTTTACGTATAGAAGAACCATCATATCCCTATATTTGTAACAATATCTCAAGTACGCCACTAATTCCATTCTGTTCTTTACAAATGTGTCTCCAACGAGCCTCAGTCGATGAGCGGAACCCCACAAGTTACACCACAGGTTAATAACAGTAAATATTTCTGAAGTACATAGGTACCTACCTACAGCATTTTCCTTACCAATATTACCAACTTATATCCACTAATATACACTTTCCCTGTCTGTTCCGGATGAATGAATACCCCACCCTCCGGAAAATACCCAGGACGTGTACATACAAATACCTACAAATACTTGTTTTAGTTTCATCATTCTTCAAAATTGTCTTTCACCTGCAATTACGCAATTTATTATTAGTATTAAGTAATTTTAATGTAAGTATAACAATTGCTAAGTATAACTTGTTTCACTTATTTGTTTCCTTTCTTTCAATTTGACTTTAGACAATTCTTTGAAAAAAATTGTGCTCAACTTTTATTTTAAGTGTATTTCATCAAGTTCAATATCATACATGGTCAAAACTATCATAACGTGAGTCGTTTCCACGGACATCGGGCGTAGAAAGTCGAAATATGACGTTTTTGCGATTTCTGGGAATTTTGCTCATTTTTTGGCGCACTCTAGTTACGGAACGGTTGGCCGTAGAAAAACATTTTATGGACAAAACCTGTAGGCAATTTTGTCTACTTTAATTGTGTATAGAATTGTCTTTTCTAAAAAACGCATAGTTCCCATGATGTAGGCAGAAAACCAAAAAAAGTTCCAAAATTTCGAAGTTTTTTTGCAAAAAAAAAAACAATGTTCCGGGAAACAATTTTGTCAGCAAACCTCAGATTCGTGTTCAGAGACCTAAAAAACATAAGGATTACGACTATACCTAAACTTTCCCCTATTTTTCCTAATTTGCCTAGCCTACCTTGGTAGCAGCGGTCTTGAACGACTGTGATGGCGTGTTCATGCCAGCGTGCTACGAAGCTAGGTTGCCGGGCCTCAGCCGGACAACGACTGAGAAGTAGCCACAGACAAGAACGTAATCTCGCCGGTGAACATATTTACAAGGCGGGATTAATCACGGCAGGTGGGCGGCAGCCTCTTGCAGGGTCCCCGCGGCCTCGCTCCGGCTAATGGACGGCCTACACGGCACTTCATTACCTCGGCTAATTAATCACGATTACACCGCCTGCATTACTTCACGGCCGTGCGTCGATAAATTACGGAGCGTATCCGCGCCGGTTCTGGCGCATGCGAGCGTCGATCAACAAGGCGAGAGCTTGTTTTCGCGGCGTGGCCGGCATGTCTGCGCGGGCGAGCGGAACATGCCTGCGTCCACAAGCGCCGAGCATACGATGGCGATACACTCAACCACAAGGCTTGTTATAGCTCCAGTCCCCGGCCGATATGGCCATCACTGGATTTGCCAAGTATTCTACATCCCAATCATTACACTTCGGAACATTGGTAGTCGATTCCGTGATGTTAGGCCATTGTGATATTATTTAAGCTATAGACTGTCCACTGTTACTTCCAACTTTTCTGCTTCTAGTATATTCCTCCGAATACAGAAAACTGCACCAAAGGGACAACCCACCGGATTCGTGCGAATTCAATTTAATATTACTTTGTATAAAACCTATTTCTTTCTGGCATTACCCACACACCTATTTCCTCTCTGTTTTTATTCACATTAATTAAAAATAAAATATTTTCAATATAAAGATAAATTATAAGTAAAATTTCAATTTAACTAAAAATAAGGTACTTTTATGATAACGCAAGTATAACACGCTTGCAATGCGTGAAATATTTATGAAACAATCAAACACGTCATATATGAGGTGTGATTTTTCAAAGGTTTCATTAAAAAAAAAGTGTGAATAAACCGCGGATAGACTATATAACTATTTCAATCTAGGAGTTGTATGAGAGCAGGCCTCGCCTAATACAGGAACCAGACCCCAGGACAGCCACACGCAGTACTCAGGAAGAGAAGTGAAATAACCGCTTATACCGTCAACAATAGCGGCACACGCCAGCAAAATGATGGGAACCGTTCGCCAGTCAGCGCCTGGTAGCCTACTCTCCAGCCGGCAGCTCGTCCAATGAGGTACCTTTCGCTGCATACAGGGTTTAGATACAAGGTCCGTTCCCATAGCCTTCCGCACCTCACAAGTGAACGGCTACGGCCACATCAAAGGAACCTCCACGCCATTTTGTCTTTGTGTTCTTATCTACTTTGTGGTAGCAAGCAGGGAGCTGTTGAGTTGGCACTGTGTTCGCCTCAGCCATTTACATATAACGCGAACCACTTTGTTTCGAACCTTCGATAATCTATATCCCATAGCCTCATTCGGCAATGAACTAAATACATTTTTAACAATACCTCGGTTTTCTACATTCTTTATGTATGTTTATACCGGATGATTCACGTAAGCCTGCGGATTGAGAAGTTATCCAATCCCGCCGTGCTATAGGCCATGGCGCAAACACTGGACCTCAACAACGCCACTAGGTCTGGGTTCGATTCCCGGTGGTGAAAGCGGGTATTTTTACAATCATTACTAGTACTCAAACACGTATACAAATGATGACGGTGATGTGTAATGAATTTAATACAAAATATTAAAATATTGTATTGAAAGAAAAATTTGTTGTTATGCTGGCTTGTGAATATAAGGCCTACTCTCATTCTGTAAGCCCCTTAAGAGGGTACATTACTGTCCAGGTAGGTTTCCCGTATTTCGTTTCGCTTCGAACGTATCGAGTTCGCAATGTTAAAAGTGCGCGTGTGTTTGTGTGTGTGTGTGTATATATATACATATATATATATATGTATATATATATATATATATATATATATATACTAACACACACATAAACACACACATTATTCCTACATATTAACATATTCAAATAACTTTATTTAACAATACACTATTGTACAATAATTAGAAACTCCTTGTGAACAATTAACTTCTTTATGCGATAACCTAATGCCAACTAGAACTCCACTGTTACAAGAATAGTCTGACGTAGTTTCGCGTATGCCGCCAGACGCCATTAATAATACGTCTGGCTTAAGCGTAGAGTCAATATGGCGTAGAGTGCAATNGTTTCGCGTATGCCGCCAGACGCCATTAATAATACGTCTGGCTTAAGCGTAGAGTCAATATGGCGTAGAGTGCAATGTTTACCATACATTCATAAATGTTCAATGTGACCAGAATAGCGACCCGAATTACATCTCGTGATAATCACACTCGNCATACATTCATAAATGTTCAATGTGACCAGAATAGCGACCCGAATTACATCTCGTGATAATCACACTCGTTCCACTCTCTTGTCAGCATGTCCGGTGTTACGGTTTGGATGGCGTTCGTAACTCTCGGTTTGAAGTTGGGAGGGGGAAGCGAGCTCGCATTCGACACCTCAATGTGAAGGGGACGGTCTGATGTTTCCTTTATGTGCCGAGAGATNGTTTCGCGTATGCCGCCAGACGCCATTAATAATACGTCTGGCTTAAGCGTAGAGTCAATATGGCGTAGAGTGCAAGTGCCAACTTCGCAGTTGCCTTCTCCCACATTCCAACGCTGTACTGTTTTTTCGCCAATAGCACTATAAAAAAACGTGAATGAGATTTGAGGTTAGAACACTGCTTGTGAAAATATGTGCTTTGGAACGTTCGTACACTTCCTCTGATCTAGAGTTATTGCAACTAGCGTCTACTCAACTTAGTCAAAATATTTATTGTTAAAAAATGATAAATACGTTGAAAAAAATGTTTAACTGCAATTTCATCGCTATTGACCATGTGATTTTGACACTTCTAATTGTTATGAATCAGTCAGGGACATGCGTAGAGGACGAAAATCGGCGATTTCAGATAACAATGGAAATCCGAAATCTGAATGACTGAATCCCGGGATTTTAACCAGCGTTCTCCCAAAAGCAAGTGTGCGCGAGAATGAATACAATGGGAAACCAGATAAAAAATATCTGAATGCAATATTTGAAAGTGATTTTTTTGCAGCCGACATGGTCGGAGCAATGTAATCATTCGATCACAAGCAGTTTCCATATAATTTAAAAGCCTTAAAGACCACCAGTTCAATATAGTTATCTGTATGTATGTCTGAATCTATGTTTAAGTTTCATGGGAAGAAGTTTAAATTTGCACGAGTGAATTTTTTAATTTTAGTTCTTTGCTAGGTTTCTCAAAATTAAGTAAATAAGACTTATTTTCACGAAAGAATAGCACTGGCAAATAAATAACATAATAGAGCATGGTCACATGAGAACTCTGACATGACAATAAATCAAGCAATATTGAGAAGTGAAGTGTTCAACAACATGGCGTCGTGGTTGTATTCGAGAATACGTGTTCACTGTTTATTAATGTCATCTGTATTTGGAAAGCTCGGGAATAGGAGACAAATGCGTCCCTACACTGAAAAAAATGTAGTCGCAGGAACCATCTAAGACTCAAAATAGAGACAACCATATGATGAGTTGAAGGCACCATCTAGATATTGTTATCATACAGGTTGAGTATATAAGAATACCCCAACTTTGAAGGTTTATAATATCACAATCAAACATCCTACAACCTTGATTGACAAATCAAATGAATCGTGAAACCGTGAAGATTGTTTACCATACATTCATAAATGTTCAATGTGACCAGAATAGCGACCCGAATTACATCTCGTGATAATCACACTCGTTCCACGCTCTTGTCAGCATGTCCGGTGTTACGGTTTGGATGGCGTTCGTAACTCTCGGTTTGAAGTTGGGAGGGGGAAGCGAGCTCGCATTCGACACCTCAATGTGAAGGGGACGGTGTGATGTTTCCTTTATGTGCCGAGAGATGACACTGGGAGCGTCTGTCGTCGCACTATGAGCGTGTGTTGTGTGTTAGTCCGCATCACGATGGCGACGGAACAAAAGAAGGCGTTCTATTTTATTCAGTTTGATAAATGTGAATCGGTTACGACTGTTCAACGTGAATTCCGTCGCAAATACGGACGTCGTCCTCCCAATAGGTGGAGTATCGTACGTTGGTTTCGTCAGTTCCGTGACACAGGGTGCCTTTGCAAAGGCAAAAGTTCCGGGCGGCCGCGTGTGTCCGAAGATAATGTGCAACAGATTCAACAAGCGTTCGTTCGTTCTCCGAGAAAATCAACTTGACAAGCTAGCCAGGAAATGCAAATCCCTCAATCGACGGTATGGTCAGTGTTGCGAACGCGATTGCTGTACAAACCATACAGGTTACAGCTTGTACAGGCTCTGACCGAAAGAGATAAAGAACTGAGACGTGATTTCGGCGCATTCGTTTTTGCCCAGAACGAGGTAGACGATGCCTTCATGTATAATCAGGTTTTTAGCAATGAAGCTACGTTCCATACAAATGGCAAGGTGTACCGGCACAAGTGTGGATATGGTNGTATAATCAGGTTTTTAGCAATGAAGCTACGTTCCATACAAATGGCAAGGTGTACCGGCACAAGTGTGGATATGGTGTCAGGAGCCTCCACATGAAACCACCGAACACGAGCGCGCTTTCCCCAAAGTGAACGTTTTTTGCTCNTGTATAATCAGGTTTTTAGCAATGAAGCTACGTTCCATACAAATGGCAAGGTGTACCGGCACAAGTGTGGATATGGAGTCAGGAGCCTCCACATGAAACCACCGAACACGAGCGCGCTTTCCCCAAAGTGAACGTGTTTTGCTCTGTATCCAAATACACTGTTTTCGGCCCTTTCTTTTTTCACAAGCCCACTTTTACTGGAATCCCTTATTTGGACATGCTTACAGAGTGGTTGTTTCCTCAGTTAGAAGAGGCGGCGGGGGACTTCATTATCCAGCAGGATGGTGCACCACCCCATTGGCACCTAGCTGTTCGCGGATTCCTTAACGAGACGTTGCCCCAACACTGGATTGATAAAGAAGTATCTGGTGACCAGGTTCTTCATCACTGGCCCCCAAGAAGCCCGGATCTTACCCCGTGCGATTTTTTATATTGGAGTACATAAAGGATCAAGTGATTCGTCCACCATTACCGGCTAACGTTGACGACCTTAAAGGAGAATTACGGACGCCATCGAAACCGTAACACAAGACATGCTGACAAGAGTGTGGAACGAGTTTGATTATCGCGTATATGTCGTTCGGGCCGCTCGGGGTGGTCACTTTTTAAACATTTATGAAGATATGTTAAACATACTTCACAGTTCCACGGTTCATTTGATTGGTCAACCAAGGTTTTAGGTTTTTTGTTTTTGATATTATAGACCTTCAAAGTTGGGGTATTCTTATATACTCACTCTGTCGATAGTAATACCAACACAACTGTTCGTTGCGTTCCTGTCTGTGATTGTATTTATAGCTTTACATATGGTTGCTACAGCAGAGCACTGCGTTTCTACTACAAAATAGAGAGCACCTTCAACAGAACAACTTCAGCAATATTTGAGTTGTTCCCGCAAAAGCCAGCATTATAATAACCTGACATAATATTATGTTGCTGCTACATTCAAACCCTATTACAGATTTTTTCAGCTTAATAACAACACAGCTATTTGTCAGGTCATATTTCTGATCGTTGTGAAAACATTCCAAATATTGTTGAAGTTGTTCCTTTGGAGGTACATTCTGTTTTGTAGTGGGAACGCAGTGCTCTGTTGCAGCAACCATATGTACACTAACAAATAATCGCAGGCACGATAACAACAAACAGTTATATTGGTATTACTATTTATGGTAACAATATTTAGGTGGTACATAAATCCCATCAAATGGCTGTCCCTATTTTAACAGTCGATTGGTTCCTACAATCATATCTTTTTCTTAGTGTAGTCCACAACATCGCTGCTGAATTTACATTCTTACTAGTACGTACCTTTATATTTAAAAACTGAGGAAAATTCATTACTGTAACTATTCATGGATAGTTTTAAAAAAAATTTCTTCAGAAATGTGAAATTTTTAATGTTGCCCTGCTTCCACTGGATTTTTTTTCCAACTTACTGGTAATCATGAGGTTTTGGTATTTTTAAGTTATACATTTTGTTGTCCTTAAATTAAAATGCATAATTACATAGCCTATCTAATATTAATATTTTTCACCCTTAATCTTCATAACTTAAAAATTAACTTCATTATATTTTCACGCTAGGTAAATTCTTGCAGACTGTTATGACAGAAACATGTAAAGTAACTTACAGCAACCGTGTTCGAAGCTAGTCTGCACTTAAGATATATGGAAATGTCTCATTGTACGCGAATAAACAAAACATAAAATCAAGAACAGAATTTGAACTACTAAATATCTTTAGATGGTGTTACATTTAAAATGACAAGTTATTTAAGTGCTGATAACTACCGTAAACAGCAACCGTTCATACAGTCAATTGTTTCCGGGTTTAATTGGCTAATTTTTGTAAAAAAAAAAAAATGGAAAAGAAAATTTAAAAATATGCCAAAATAACTGTCTTAAAATTGACAACATTACGTTATCTTCATATCTTCAATTTAAAATTTATAGATATTGATTAAAAAAAACCCTTATTAACAAAATGTTCTGACACGAGCTTTCAAATAAACCAAATTTAGATAAAATTAATATTACCTCATTTTATTATCATAAAATTATACACTGAAGAGCCACAAAAACTGGTACACTTGCCTAATATCGTGTAGGGCCCTCGCGATCACATAGAAGTGCCGCAACGCAAGGCGACGTGGCATGGACTCGACTAATGTCTGAAGGTATGCAGGAGGCAATTCACACCATGAACCCTGCAGGGCAGTCCACAAATCCATAGGAATGCGAGGCGGTGGAGATCTCTTCTGAACAGCACGTTGCAAGGCATCCCAGATATGCTCAATAATGTTCCTGTCTGGTGATTAAGGTGGCCAATGGAAGTGTCTAAAGTCAGAAGAGTGTTCCTGGAGCCACTCGGTAGAAACTCCCGACGTGTGGGGTGACGCATTGTCCTGCTGGAATTGTCCACGTCCGTCGGAATGCACAATGGACATGAATGGGTGCAGGTGCTCGGACAGGATGCTTACGTATCTGTCACCTGTCAGAGTAGTATCTAGAAATATCAGGGGTCTCATTTCACGCCAACTGCACACGCCCATACCATGACAGAGCCTCCACCAGCTTGAAAAGTCACCCGTTGACATGTAGGGTCCATGGATTCATGAGGATGTCTCCATACCCGTACACGTCCAACCGCCCGATACAATTCAAAACGAGACTCATCAGACCAGGCAACGTGTTTACAGTCATCAACAGTCAATGGCGGTGTTGGCGGGCCCAGGCGAGGCGTAAAGCTTTGTGTCGTGCAGTCAACAACGGTACACGAGTGGGTCTTCGGCTCTGAAAGCCCATATCAATGATGGTACGTTGAATAGTTCGCACGCTGGCACTTGTTGATGCCCCACCATTAAAATATGCGCCAATATGCGAAAGGGTTGCACGTCTCTCACGTTTAATGATTCTCGTCAGTCGTCGTCTATCCCGTTCGTTCAGGATCTTTTTCCGGCCGCAGCGATGTCGAAGATTTGATGTTTTACTGGATTCCCGATATTCACGGTACACTCATGAAATGGTAGTACGCCAAAATCCAAATTTTATCGCTACCTCGGAGATTCTGTGTCCTATCTCTCGTGCGCCGACTATAACACCACGTTCAAACTCACGAAAATCATGATATTCTGCCATTGTAGCGGCAGTAACCGATCTAGCAACTTTGCCAGACGCTTGTAGTCTGATATAGGTGCTGCCGACCGCTTCGCGTTACTCTGATTGGTTCCGTACCTCTGTTATTTTCATACCCACGCCTATACCAGTTTTTTTTGGCTCTTAGGTGTACATAATAGAATGTTTATTTTTTAAGCAATTATTTATGCATTGCACTGGTTTTTTTGTTTTTTTTAACGATTTATTAGAAAACCAAAGATTTTTTAATTCGCAAATGTATTGCTGAATGTGATGAATTTGTTAACTGAAATATGAATATAATCAATAAAAGAAACTGCACCGAAATATATGAAGTATTTAATATTCTGTTCTTAGTTTTATGTTTCGTAGATTCGCGCTATGCAAGACGTTACCACAACCCTCAGCAGGAAAGTACTGTACATGTAGGTATGTGTGGCACATGGCTTCGTTGCGGGTGATGTAGTTTGCTAGTACGAAGGCTGTCTCAATGGACGCAGTAACCTTTCTGCTCAAGAGGTTCGGTCCTTCACCTCAACGTTTCTGGTGGCAAAGCGGTCCCTAGCTGCGGTCCTTTCCAATTCATCCCCCGGGGGAATAGCGGCGCGCTCACTCGGAACGTCAGCGAGCGTCCAGCTCGACGGTGTCAGATGGCGACCGTAGAGGACGGAAGAACGGATAGGAATGACGGTGATGTGTTGATGGGGTGATGGGGAGGGAAAGACCCGCGTATACCATTTATCCGCTATAGAATGGATCCGGGGCTAGAGAATAATGGTGGATTCACAATTAAAAAAAACACAGAAACAGAGTATATGACTTAACAGTAGAACACTACACGCGACCAATGAAATTTTGCGACGAGCCTGACGTCGATTGGCAATTGTTGATAAATCTTTTAGGTTTTGTCTGTTATGGCATACATTGGCAGTGGTTTAAAAAATTTAGAACTTGTAATATTTGCTTGCCTTTTAAAATCTTTGCATTTGCCATCGTGAAGATGTAGGCCTACATGATCTCTAACTGTAATTGGCACACATGGATTCTCAGGCCCTAAATATATAAACCTGTCATCGGTGAAACTTTTAATTTATGTTGATTAAATTTTAAAAATTCCTGCTAGTACACTGTCAAATATTCATTCCTCTAAATTTATATCTTGCGACTTTTCTTTGTTTTTGCAGCATAACAATATCTCAAATGTTCCTCCATTTTTACAACTGAGTAAACATCTTGGTAAAAGTTTTCTACTCTGCTCTAATTGGTTGATGTCCAATGTGTCTGCATAAGAAATCAAATATAATCTTTCCCTTCGCGTACTACATCAGGACCTCTCATGCATACGACCTATTATACTAAGCTGTGTATCAATAGGTTCGGAATCATGGCGGTCAATTCTTGTGCACACCACCTACGTTCTATGGTTGCTACGATAGTAAATGTTATGCGTTCAATTATAAACTAAGCTTAAGGCCCTTTCACACCATCAAGTTTTACTTCAATTTACCTTCGACTTTTATTGAATTCAATTAATTGAATGCTATATGACGTTATACGAACGTCATAATCGCCGACATTTTCTCTTTAAATTTCTTGAACGTCTCGTTTTCTCTCAAAATTTTCGTTTAGAACATGTTCTATATTTTCTTGAAACCAAAATTTAATCGTCGATAACAGCTTTTCTGAAAAAATATTATTCTAAGTAATCTCACAACAACATAGTTGTATGCACACATTTAAAGTTGTAATAGTTTAATAGTAATAGTAATAAAGTAGTATGAAGAAAACTTTTGTGGTTTAACAAATTATGTTCGTGTCGTGCATAAGTCGTAGATAAGTCTAAAAATTTACTTTTCATATTTTACCAACTGGTTTCGTTAAAGTTTGTGATACATTTTCATGTGCAGACTTGAAATCTTATTGAATGCGATTCATTAAAAGGCGAATGATCGATTTTTTAGTACAATAAATTGAAATGAATTAAATAGATATTTGATGTTGTGAAATGGGCTTTAACGGTTGCCACTCCCGAAGCAAGCTACCCGGGGTGTTTTTCTTGTCGGCTCGTCTCGGGGGAATTTCACTGCAATACGCAGCCCTCTGCTCGGGGAAACATTTCTTCATAACGCTTCTCCCAGAGAGGGGCGAAATGAGGAGTGCCCGGAGTCGATATCGAATTCCGAAGAAGCGTTTTGTGCATTTTAGTTCACGTCTCCGCCGCGTGCTCTTAAAGACCCCGTTTTACACGGCCAAATTGCTTTCTAGACACCACGAGTGGCACGTATTGAAATGACGTTGAGTCACTTTTATTGGTTATGGCATTCGTTTACGCTGCTCAAATTTGTTGGCCAACACATTTGGCAAAGAAGTAAATATTTATACTCAATTTAAAATGCTTATTTGTTTCTGTATTTAAGGCAGTGCAGGCTGAACCTAGCTGCATTTGCTTATTCGAAAGTTGTGTTTCTTTGGTTTTGAAAAGAAGCGTAAGGAGCCTCCCAGTAGTAGTATGGGTCTCATTGTAAGCAGTTGCGCCTATTCTAATTTAAAAAAAAAACATGGAATATTTCAATGCAAGTACATTATTGTTTGTGAAAATTGGAACACCCAGAAAGAATGGCCCGAATGAATCCTAACTTGGAGGATGTGTAGAACAGTGTACCAGCAATAAGTGATTACGATTGCAGAGAAAGATAGCCAACACGTAGGCCCAGCAGTTTCCTCTCGTATGTGACCGGAAAGGTCCGTGTTACGCCAAGCTCAGTCAGTGAAGAGCCGTCAAACGAAGTGAAAGTGCCAGTATGCCTCGTCGACGTCAAAGGGCGCCATATCAGAATGTGAGTGAGTTTGAACGGGGCAAAATGATTGGTCTCCAGGAAACGGGTTTTCCATACCGTGACATTTCAGCTCATACACGACATGCTGCTATGACAGTGAAGCGTGTGTGGAAACAGTGGATAGAAGAGCGTCGCACGCACACTGTTAGAAATAATGTCCGTAAAACTACTGAAAATACTATTTACAATTTATCCAGACATCTGCGTTAAATTACGGTCTCTTCGATTTTTTTTTTTTTTGCAATAACGTTCTCTCAGTAAATTTTACATAAATATCCGTGAATTTACGAAACGTGTCCACATTCTTGTAAGTTTATTATTTTTAAATTTGCTCTTTTTAAAAAGGGGTGATAAAAAAAAGTTTTACTTTCGTTATGTGTGTGATTCACAGTATATAAAAACTACTATAAAAAAATAAAAACCTTGCCTGGCAGCAAGATTTGAACTAGGAAAAAAAATGTCAACACCTTAACACTTCACCCATTCACCTACCACTTCTCTACAGAAAGTACTGTTCTAAAACAAAGAATTTATATTGAACGATCCATGTATCTCTTAGTTATTTTCGTAATATATTTAATTGTGTATAATACAGAAATTAAGAACAGTTTAAATATTTTCTCTTGTACTGGGATTTGAACACGAAACGAAAAATCAATAATTAAAAACTCTAACCACTCACCTACCACACCTTTGCGTGAAGTATTTCGTAAATATGAATTTAACATGAAAGTTACGAACGCGTCACTCTTAGTTTCAAGTCGTATTAGAGCACTTGTTACATTTGCGGTTTCTAAAACGAGGTTACGAAAAAATTGTTTTATTTTCGTTATGTGCGTGTTTGTGACTGTGTCTACAGAAGGTTTTGCCCTGAAGTGGAATTTGAACATTAATAAACGAAATGGCACTCCATGAGTAGTTCGCACTCTCTTACTACTATTTTACGCGAAGTAATATTGTGAAGATGGGTTTTATACGCTTCAGGTATCATCTGCATTATTCGTGTCTCAAAATCGTAGCCGTAAGAATACAAAGAGCTTCCGTATTTTATATTTACGGATCTAATTTCCGTTATCCGCCATTACGGAGCACCTATCGGTAAATTAACTCTACGCTCCGTAAAAGTTTCCGTAAATCTACAGACATTTCTAATAGTGCAGTGACGAGCGGGTACTCGACCATGCAATGTGACCACAGCACGGGAAGACCGCCATCTTGTCCGCATGGCCGTAACGGACCGTACAACCTCATCCACGTCGTTGGCTCGAAACTGGAACACTGCAACGTGCGTGGACCTGTCTCCGTCGACGGTTCGACGCCGTCTGCTGCGGACTGGGCTGGTGGCACGCATTACATTACGTCAGCTTCCATTGTTCAGAAACCACAAACGCCTCAGACTACAATGGGCACGTGAACGCCGACACTGGTGTGCTAAGTGGCAAAATGTATTTTTTTTTCGGACGATTCCCGCTTCAACCTGTCCTACAGTTATGGCCACATAAGTGTTAGATGCTACCGTGGTGACCGCAATCTGGCAGCCTGCAATGTGGAGCGGTTTAGCAGACAAATGCCAAGTGTGATGGTCTGGGGTCCCAATGGATACAATATGCGATCTCGACTCCTACGTATGGAGGACAATCTTAACAGCAACCGCTACATCAGGAAAGTTTTAGAGCCCGAGGTACTGCCTCTCCTTCAGGCAACTCCATATGCCATATTTCAGCGAGAAATGTGCAAGCCTTCTTCAATGAACGACGGATACAACTGTTTCCCTGACCACCATGTTCGCCTGACATGTCTGGGATATGGTTGGTACGTGAGCTGTTAGTCACTGACCTCCAACAACCACTGTTGATGCTTTGTGGACTCGCATACAAACCGTGTGGAGGGAGATTCCCAAGAACATATCCAGGTCATCTTTAATTCCATGCCATGACGTTTAGGAGCTCTGATTGTAGCACGTGGGGGCTTCACACCATACTGAATTTTCAAGGACAGAGGTCATGAACAGTTCTCTGGCAGAGATCATGTACAGTTCTGTAATCCTAATCAACTGTGTATTGTTATGTACCTAATATGTGGTATAATGTTAATTTTAATCACATGTACCCTTCTTGGTGTTGCATTTTTCACAAACGTACGTGTATGTATTTTTTTCAGGACGGAAATGAAAGTCTATATTTGGTTGTTGCCAATTCATAAATTTGGTTGTTGAAACACAAATGTGGTAGTTGAAAAGTGTTAAAGTCACCAATATTTGCTGAAATTAGCCCTCTGTTTACAATATTTATTCTTCTAAAAATCCTTGTTTTCAACTACAGCGACTATACTGTATCTTTTCGGAACAGATTGCTGTATTAAAAACCTATAGACACCGCTTAAAATTCCGAGGAAACAGAATGCGCACGATAGTTGTTTTATGCTTCCTATTGCCGTTGCAATGCTTCCTAATGGCCGGACGTGACCTTGATGCGTTAATATTTTTCAACAATAATAGAAGCTAATTTTCCGTGATTGTTGTAGTGCTTGAATTTGTTGGGAGCACTGTCTCAGTGCAGGTCTGGACACTCACTTGTTCTCCACTTATAGAAACCGTAATAATTCATTGCCCGACTTACTTCATAGGTTAGTCGCGCAACCACGTACATATTAATGTTGTATTTTTATTCGGATTGCTTTTGATTACTTCATAAATGCTAATTAGTATAATTTATAGTTATGCTAATAATCATCAATAATGTGAAACTACACAGTACATAAGTACACATGCAGAGAAGAAATCACGTGGCGGTTCCTTTGATGTGGGCGTACGCATTTTCTGGTAGGCTGCGCGAGAAGCTGGGAGTGTGTCTTGTGTCTCATACACTACTTACTGCATATTTCAAAAGGTTCCCCATTGGCTAGGCTGCCAGCTGGCGATTAGGTTACCACGTGCTGACTGGCGAACGGCGATCCATCATTATGCTGGCCAGTACGCCATTTTGCTGGCGTGTGCGGCTGGAGTTCGTGGGACAAGCAACTGTTTCACCGGTGTATTCTAAAGTATTCTGTGGTGAAACCATACACTAATAGCACTAATATTGGTTTAGGGTGTTCACGGAAAAGTGACCACTTTTGGAATCAACCTACGAAAAAAAAAACACTGCCTTTAACTGCGTATATGCTACCGTACACACTTGCATACAGGCTGCGAATTAAGTTGATAGGGAATTAACTAAAATAGTTCTAAAACTTGACGTTGTAGCGTGAGTGCAATGTTTAAATTTATAGCAAATAGAGGTGGTTTTTTTTTTCTTTATTTATATTTGTGTTTTAATTAGAATGCTGGTAACACGTGTCGGTTTTCAACCATTTCACGTTTTTACTTGACTGACAACCGAATTAAGTAATTAGGCCAGNCACTTGACTGATGGAGGTATAAATTGATTAGGCCCATGGGTACGGGAATTTTATATACGGTGGGAGGGTATGCATTCAGCATAAAAATATATACTAAGCAAGGCTTTCAAAAAGTGCTCACATAACCACGAACAGCCTATATAAGTAGCAGCAGTTTAGATAATAGTTGTTATTGCTTGACAATTTTATTTTTGTTAAACAACGTGGCTTGTTTTCAACACGAAACTGTGCTAAAATAGTTTTCTGACAAACAAATCTGTCCACGCATCTGACAGTGGGGAATTTTAAATATTTACAATGTATTTTTCTCTGTCTTTGTTGCGATTGATATCTATATCTGACGTAATCATAATGATACAGATATTTTCCAAACTTATCAGTCAATACAAGGTCAGATTTTTACGATGGTACTCGGACCTGGTCTTCTAAAATCGCAGCCGGGAGTGTGTCCACTCTGCGGAAGTAAGCTTGCCAGCTGTGTTGGCCAACAGTTATTGGCAAAGTTAACGCTCTTAGTAAACAGAGGTTGCATTGGGCACAGCTGCAAACGACTGCTTTATTGTGAATGTAAGAGGTATATTTATTCCTAGCAGTTTAATTTACTACCGTTGCAGCGACAGAAAGAATTTTCGTAGTCAACAGAATGCTATTTTCAGATATCGTTACGTTTCTCTTACCGCAGCCAAGTTTGTGACAGTATGGAGGGTTTATTTTAGGTAGCTAAAATAGCTTAATTTAATTTATTAATAACACTGTATTAAAACTACACACAACTATTATTTCCACATCGCAGCAGTCTCTCGACTACTATACTAAATTAGTACACGCAATTGCAAAAAATTTTCTTATAATAAAACAACTAACATTTGTCTTTGTAACTATAATCAATACCGGAGTTCAAGCTCATTAAAAGCAATTAAATTGTATAATGTTAAAGATCCACCCTATGTTTACAACACCGAAATTACACAGTATTTCCCAAAACTGTTATCACCTCTGCCCAGTGGATTAATTAATTTATTGAGACAACTAAAACTGTTTCCAACTACCTTTTTTGATTGAAAGTACAGTTTTGGAATCTGAATGCTTTGTTAAGACAAAATTTAGGGAAGTAATTAAACTTACCTTAGTGAGCTGGAAGTCGCGGTGGTGTAGTGATCAAACCATTCGTCTCCCGCCAAGGCCAAATAGGTTCAATCACCGACGAGGGCAACTGGATTTTCATATGTGGGGAAACGTGGTGGCCGTTGCCGTTAGGTAAGATAAACTTTGGTTAAAATTCGTTATATAAAATATAAGACTTTTATTCCGTTGTTTGTATTAATTGGGTTTCACATTATTTCACAATAAATATAATAACTAAAAGTAACAATTTCATTATACCACAACCTAACCGAAATATAACAAACAATGGACCATTACCACAGTACCTCCCACTAACTACATCACATAAACGTACGATCACTTGAAATTTCAGTCAATGAATGACAAGGCCAATCTTCCAAATCACTGCCATCATAAAATTCACGACGTTCTGAACGTGTACAAGGATTGCGATCTTCAGAAATAGAAGACCCGCCAGCAGGAGCACAATCAACACCCAGGACTAGCTAAAACCTCTAAAGCTTGGCCTTCAAACATTTCAGATATTGAAATAGACGACCTACTAGACTCACTAGATATTGAGATAATTTCAGGTTCGTCAAATCTCTCTGTTTTTATAGCCGACCTTCTCTCGCACTCCCAGTAGTGTCGAGTGGCCTCAACTACAATCACTCTGTTTAAAAACGGGTTACTCCTGCTTCCCTTGCCTCTGCATTCCTCCTATGATTCATCCTCTATTCAGCATGCAGATAACGAATTAATAGTTTGTCTTCTGTAATGCCAACATTTATTTCAATTGGTGCTACTTGTTTTTAAAATATTACGAAGCAAGATGCACCCGAGAGGAAAAGGAAAATTCTCCATTGAACCGACAAAATATATCGAGGAAAAAAAAAAAACGATTATTGTGGGAAACTTTGAGTGATCAATACTACCAACAATTTTCTACCATCAGGCATTACGAAAGTGTGCGGTAGATTGTCTATACACCACCGAACATCAGCCGCTAAAATCTCTTGTTCGAATCCTACTCACTACGAGGTGATTTCTTGCGCAAAGCTTTTCGTGGATGTAATTGGATTTGTAAGCAGCAGACTTACTTGGGGTTCTATTTCTGCTGACACCATAACTCGCAGTTCGTTATTTATGTTGACTGTTTTCGGAATTGAAATGTGTTACAGACCTAACGTAGCGATAATTGGACACGGTTGAAAGCTGTAACAATTGGCAAGGCAACGTTGAGAAGAAGTGACCAGTCTTGTTTTCCAACACGACTCAAATTATGCAATGGGTTGTTGTTCTTACTACGTAAATTAAGTTTTGTATAAATATTTTTGAGATATCATGTTATCTGACTTTCTATCATTTCCGTCACTTAGGAGCTTGTGCCATAAACAACCCCACAACAAAATGATTTTTCTTTAGCTTATGTTTACTAAGACATTCTTAATTGTCCATTCACGTGTATGGAAGTTCGGAGTTCAAAATATCCAGTAAACTAGTAACTTTCAAGTTTTCATTCCGTAATTAAAACTGAAATTTTCGTGGAGAAAAAAAACACATTAATAAAACCTATGGCCTTGAAAATAAACGGGATAATGGCGCTTGACAGAAAGTTGAAAGTGTTACACGTCATTTTTCTCAAACCTTCCCTTGGGCGAAATATTTTCGAAACAGTAAAATTTCTCTGCTAAATTTGCAGCAAATGTAATTCCACTAGAAAATAAAGGCATTGTCAGATATTCTTACATAATAAAAATGGCAGTTGCGGCATTTTCAGTCTATGACTTCAATCAGTAGTGTGTGGCATGGACCTGTTCATGAATGGAGTTAGTAGAATTTTCCATCTAACGAAAGCTGGTAACAATGCGTTGAAGCCGTGAGTTCACCTCAGTCCAAACACGAACGCTGGTTGCAAAGAGCCTTGTTAGTAAGAGCCACCCAAATCTCTCCACTCCACTCTCCGGACTTGGACGTCACTGTGTCTCGACTCCAAAACAAGGACGGAGATTGGCCAATCACAGCAATCTCGTTCACAAGTAGACTGTATTCTTAAATAAGGCGTCCCCGAAGAGCTGGAGTGTTTTTCGTGCGCCACGCTGTGAATCGCATACGGTTTAGGAGTCAGCGAGCAATCAGCAAGAAGAACAGGCCGAGATAAATGACAGCGCCAATATTCGTGAGAGCCCGTGGACCAGACAAAGTAAAGACTCTCCCCGACACCTCGACAGAAGGGGGGAGGGGTGTGGATTTGGAGAAAGGTGGTGAATGCCGTTCTGCGAACAGCAACGGCGCAAGGTGAAGGAAAAAGAATACGTGACAGGAATCAACGAAGCTATTTACGATTTACAGAAGATATTTACGATAGAAAGTGAGAAAGTGTTAGTTAAAATATAAAGACCGTTTATGATATTTCAGTAGTTTTTCATGCTTGTTTTCCTTACTAACTTCGTAATATCGTAGCGAACTAAATCGTAGAAAATTTGGGCTAACATTTGTTTTAGTAATTAGAATTCTTCCCTGTAATTCTAGTAGATCACGTGCATTGAATCAGACGAAAACATAGTTGATTTACGACCAAAGCGAATGTCAAGAATATAGGCTAGGCAAATTAGGAAAAATAGAGGAAAGTTTAGGTATAGTCGTAATCGTTGTCATTCCTTACGTTTTTTGGGTCGCTGAACACGAATCTGAGGTTTGCTGACAAAATGTTTTCCCGGGACATTGTTTTTTTTTTTTTTTTGCAAAAAAACTTCGAAATTATGGAACTTTTTTTTGTTTTCTGTCTATATCTTAGGAACTATGCGTTTTTTCGAAAAGACTATTCTATACGCAATTAAAGAAGATAAAATTGCCTACATGTTTTGTCCATAACATTTTTTCTACGACCAACCGTTCCGCCGCTAGAGGGCGCCAAAAAATGGGCAAAATTCCCAAAAATAGCAAAAACGTCATATTTCTACTTTCTACGCCCGATGTCCGTGGAAACGACTCACGTTATGATAGTTTTGACCATGTATGGTATTGAACTTGATAAAATACGCTTGAAATAAATGGTGAGCACAATTGTTTTCAAAGAATTGTCTATAATAAACTAGAAAGAAAGGAAACAAATTAGTGAAAAATGTTATACTTAGTTATTGTTATATTTACATTAAAATTACTTAATACTAATAATAAATGGGCGTAATTGCAGGTGAAAGACAATTTTGAAGAATGATGAAACTAAAACAGGTATTTGTAGGTATTTGTATGGACATATCCTGGGTATTTTCCGGAGGGTGGGGTATTCATTCATCCGGAACAGACAGGAAAAGTGTGTATTAGTGGTTATTAGTTGGTAATATTGGTAAGGAATATGCTGTAGGTAGGTACCTATGTACTTCAGGAATATTTACTGTTATTAACCTGTGGCGTAACTTGTGGGGTTCCACTCATCGACTGAGGTTTCGTTGGAGACACATTTGTAAAGAACAGAATGGAATTAGTGGCGTTCTTGAGATATTGTTACAAATATAGGGATATGATTGTTCTTCTATACGTAAAAGAAGTTGATAGGTACTACTAATGTGAAAACAAGATTTGGAATTATAGGTGATGTTACATACCTTTGGAGCTCTTAGCTATTTCTTCTTCTTCCTCCTCCTCCTTCTTCTACAGTGGCTATAACGCTTCCTCCTCAGTTCACAATTGAATCCCAAGTTCGACTTGAAAATCCTCCAATTCTCGACCTCGTCCTCATCGTCGATTAGGGACACCGCTGCGTTGTAGCATGATCTGTGTACGCAGTGGATGCACAGATCAGTGCACTTTAGCCCCCCCACCCCCTTCGGGCAGCTGCAGTTTTGTGCACAGGTCTTGGTGCACTTGCACATTACGAACTTGAGCAGTTTGGGGGGAGCGGGGGCTAGATGAGTCGTGATTGGTTCGTGCCCGTTGCTGGTCCTCTTCCAACCCCAATCCTCAGCTCGTTTCTCGACCCCCATCCATTGCTGCACTTGAAGGTACAACCTGTAACTGTGCTGCGCCGCTGCAGCTGCTGAAGGCGGCAGCGCAGCTATTTTCGACGAAGCCTTGAACGCTGCCTTCTTGTATTTAAGGAAGCGCAGGTGGTTCAGAGAGGGTGGATTCCTCCCACTGTAGCCGTATACTTCTACCAAAAATCGTTCTCCAGCTTCTACGATGGTCTGGGGAGTGGCGTTGCTGCCTTTGCAAACACTGACAACGTCACCAAGGTCACGATTTTTAGTGAGTGCTTTTACAAACTTCAATTTACCCTGGTTGAATGGTGCTGACGTCGTGTCACAGCCACTCATAGCATGTAAGAACAGAATGTTCTCTGCAACAGTCTTGTTCTTTACAGCGAGGAGTGGAGAGTATTTTGTTGATGGAGTTTTGTCTTTTCCTGGCTTTAAGAAGAAAACGTTGTTTTCCCTGCACAAACCAATGAGAATCACCAACGGGTCTACATATACTCCCACCACGACCACACTCTCATTGGATTTAGCCAGTGACAGCGCTTCTGTGACTATCAGCGTGTCCGCATCTTCTGGTGCTTGTTTCGCAGTCATGTTGTGTGAGGCAAGCTTCTTCATTATCATGGCAATCAGTCCTTTTTTGTTATTTGGGTTGGCAAGAAATTTTTCTTTCTTTATGGTCGGGTTCATGGTTACATCAAAGAGGATGTCCGCGGAACAAGTTTTCATAGATATTTTCAACCTTTCTGCACTTTTCGTTCCACCTTGCGTATGTTCGGGGGCCCCATCAAAAAAAACTATTGTTTGGGATCCACATGTTGTTATAACGTATCCAACGTATGTGTCACATATTTTTGAAAGATTGGTTGTCGGGCTAGACAACTTTGTGCAGCAAGAACCCACTATCGATCACGTACTACACTTGACCGCTGAAGTCCTTGTTTTGAATGGGGACGAATTCTTTGTACAACTTTGATTTCGCAGACCATTCTCAAAAAAAGTAAAAGAGTAAGGTCCCAGGTCGTACGTCAAGAAGTATTCCAGTTCTTCATCTGATTAATGGGGAAAACTTTGTTTTATACTGTTATTGAGTTGCTCATTATGGCAAGTGGCTGGACACGGTCATTACGTTGTAATTTGACATCACCAAAATTAGAGTTGTCTGCAGCTCTTTTAATAATGCCGACCATGCCTTTTTCCCAAGCTTGATGGCAGTCGACCCTGTGGTCAGCAACAACGCCTGTGGGTCTTCAATGGCTCACTGAGATAAGACTCATAACCCCACATTTAAACACTGAAACATTTATTCCGATATTCATTTGTCATCTTTCCATGAGTTTGTGGCGCGCAGCAGGCCAGATGATTTTTAGTTTTTTTCACAAATTTGTCTCCTTTCTTTCAATTTGATTTTAGACAATTCTTTGAAAACATTTCGACTCAATATTTATTTCAAGTGTATTTCAGCAAACCCCGTATTTATTTTTAAGTGTATTTCATCAAGTTCAATACCATACATGGTCAAAACTATCATAACATGAGTCGTTTCTACGGACATCGGGCGTAGAAAGTCGAAATATGGCGTTTTTGCGATTTTTAGGAATTTTGCCCATTTTTTGGCGCGCTCTAGCGGCGGAACAGCTGGTCGTAGAAATAAATGTTATGGACACAAAATGTTGTTTACTCTAATTTTTGTTTGGAGTAGTCTTTTTGAGAAAAACGCATAGTTTCTATGATATAGGCAGAAAACAAAAAAAGTACCAAAATTAAAATTTTTTAACATTTCTGTCAGCAAACCTCAGATTCGTGTTCAGCGACCCAAAAAACATAAGGAATGACAACGATTGCGAATATACATAAACTTTCCGCTAAATGCCCTTTTTTCCCCTAATTTACCTAGCCTAATAGCAGTTTTCAGATATACGATAGGAATGTGTCAAGGTGAAATGCTTAATTTCCAGAAATGTCCTTACTTTCAGTAACCCATTCTGGTCGTGTGTTTAACCATGTATTGCATTGCGATGATGATCAGCAAAATATAATGTTCCTGTACAAAACCAACAACTTTCGGCTTTAAGTTTATCACGAAAAAATTAGTCGAACACACTCGCCCACAAGCATTTTATATTTACAAAACATTTTGAGGGCGCGGACGCATAGTCGATGTTCAACGATGGGTTACTAAGGAACACTTTGGAATTAACGGAAAAGGTCACATTTTTACTATTTCCTTTAATCCAACCATTTTGAGGAATTCACGTGTGTATTTCACTAGAAAATGCCTGCATATGGGTTACACACATTATTTACATCTGAGGTTCCTTGTGTTTATCACATACGCATCTGGTTTAACCCACTATAGTGCCTGTATATATATGCATATATAGTGAGAAACCGAACTATACCAACAAACTTCGGCATTTGATTCCTCATCAAAAAATAAGTTATATACGACCTCTAGCAACGTCTAGTAAGAAAGGGTATACTCATCCTTCAAAGTGGGGCTGAAGCAGAAGTTTAGTACTAGTGACACAGCCAAAATAAAACATAAATCTCAGAGGTTTTGTATAATAAGTACACTATTAAACTACTAAAACCGAAACATAAGAAAAAATTGGGTGCTGCTGCATCAACCCCCTTCTATAAAGGAGTAGAGGTGGAATCACATTTGTGCATTGAAAACTGTAACTCTTCAGCATTTTTGGGTTGTTTCATGCATATTTATAAAATACCATACATTGTAAATAAAAAATCTCTTCGTGATTTTACACTACATGGCATCGCTTTCGGGATATTTATGCATAATGTTCTAACACCGCAGACGTCCCGAAGTTCCGGAGTTTACTGAAGTTTGTTGGTAGAGTTATATCCCACCTGGTGTATAAATAAATTGTATACGTTCACGAATTCGTATATGGATACGTATATTGGTATTAACATACGAACATAAATACAAATAAGAACTAATGTGATCTCTTTGTCACCATTAACGTTATCTCAAATTTTCTTTCCTTTAAATATATTTTGGGCGTTATTTATTCATTGCTTTTGTCCCGTTGATTTTAAAAATACATTTTTTTATCTCTTCCATTTGCTTGTCTAGTCGTCTTACGAACTATTGCTAATAATTTATTTTGCATGTAAAGATTCTTATTTGACAAATCGGTGTAGGACAAACAGTTTTCGATTTACTGACGGAAAACCAAGAGGAATAAAACGATGGGCGAATATATAAACGCTTAGGGACAAACTTTTATCTAGATATTAATTAAAAATACAGTCAGTTTTAGAGTGGCTTGGAAAAAAATTTAGGCGAGTAACAACAATTTTTGTTTTTTGCAAGATATGCACGTATTTAGTTATAATATTATATTGTTAAATGCATAGGGTCTCTAAGGTGAACTGTAAATGAAAATTGCAAGGAAAATTCTGAAGGGTTAACATTTAGAGATATTAATAGAAAACTAGAAAACTGAGGTGGGTGAATGCCGACTCTGTAGTACGAACGTTACTGGATACTGACAAAAACTAGTAGGTAGTGTGGAAGATTTTAAGTTATTCCATATTTTACTAGTTTTAGCTAACCCAATGTTTATGGTTTATAATAATTTATTTCTGGTTTCCGTTACTGTGCCTAAGTAAAATTTTGCCAAATATTTACGCTTCAGCAAATCAAATTGAAAGTTGATTGCATCGTGCCCGTATACTTACGATATACACGTTTTTGATATCTGTGGCGTATGATTACTGAAATCCATATTATCTGAAAATCAGTCTAATTTAAGGGATCTAACGTCATCAAATATAATCAAACCATCAGATGTCCAAAGAGACCTTTCGGGTTCCTTCGGACGAAAATTTGAAGAAACGTTTGAAAATTTGAACCAACCGTTTCCGAGATATTCATAAAAAAGTGAAGTAGGCGGATATAGAAAATGTATTAACGCTGTAAGGCAGATCATTTCAAGATATTGAAGACAGACTTCAGGAATACCAGCAACGTATATATTTATATTTAGGAAATTAAAGCACAGAGCCCGGAGTCCTGTCGGGAAATTCAAGGTAAAATATTCAGAAAAAACAACCTAAGACACACAGTTTAAAAACAAATTGAACAACTGCTTACATAAAAAATTACGCGATTTTTGTAAAGAAAGTGTTTGGTATTATAGGGGGGAATGAAATTGCATCAAATTTCAAACCTTTATGTCAGAATGGAAATGGCGATACGTTAAAACTAGATCCTCAAGTCATATCTTCCCGAGGAAGAGATGGCAAACAACATTCTTTGGAGGGGGAAGGGGTAGGGGGAATAAGATGTTAAAGGATAATTTTTTTTCATTATTTTAAATCCAGGTCTCCATCTCTATCAAGACAGTTTTTATGGGTTGCTGGCAAAGTGTTAACCGTTGCAAAGATCTTCCGTCATTTTTTCGAATGATAATATATCATAAAACAGAATTCCTTACATTTCCGTTCGCTAGCTTGCTATCTAGTAGGCAGACGACGCACGTACGCAACTTCAGAGAAACATTGTTTTCCCGTCGTGTACGTACGTTATTCGAAGGTGGACAAATTTTCCTTGTAAGGCGTCCTTATTGATACATTATTAACTGGTCGTTGAAAAGTCACACATTAAAAGCGATTAGGAAAAACATTTCCTTGTGTCTGAGATATATCATACAAAATACCTTGCTAGATGTGCTAGACATTTATACTGAAAATACTTCTCTCATGCGGCCTTATCGTTATCTCTTCTCTCTTTCTCTTTGTTCGGGAATCACAATGGACGTGGCGCATTTACTGAATGGTAGTATGGAGACGGAAAAAACCCAATCGAAAAGTCATCAACTGACATATAGTTTCGTACTATTAGTGTAGCTTAAATATGTAACTTAAGACTCGGCATCCCACGCTATATTGAATTTCCAGCTTAGGCCTATTTCAGTTGTTTAGCGACACTTATTTTGAAACAACAACTTTACCTCTTTGGTAATATACGTTACGCTGTAGAACAAACATAGATTCTGAACTTTTGTGAAGTAATTATAACGTAATTTTCTGACCAAATTTGAAGGCATTTGTAAAATATAAACGCATTATAATAAGTAATATTTCGTTATTTCATTGAAAAGAAAATGATGGCATATAAATGAGATATTCAACATGGTGGATGAGAGATCCTTACTTCACGAAACTCAATGGGTTTTTTCTCCCCGTTTCCTATGTATGAGACGATGACCTCAGTGGCGTAGTGGGCAAGACAACGGCTTAGAAACCAGTGCTAGAGCCGAACGGCAAATGAAGTTTAGTGAGAACGGTTTTTCATTAGGAAGTAAATTGGTTTCAGTAAATTATTGACCGTACACTAGTACCCTTCAGGCTCTGAGTGCAGTAGGTAAGTGAGTAGTGAATATTTTCGTAAGTTAATTAGTTCACGCTGTTTTAGAGGCTGGGCTCATCTCGTGGACTTTGGTATATTAATATTTGTAATAGTTTGACAAAATGTATTGTCTGGTTCCTCCATTATTCTATTTTACTATCACTTTCGTCCAAGAAAATATATGTCGTAATTTTCTCGGTGGCCTTGTTTAGGAATAGGTTTCTTGTTAGACATTGTAGATAGAAGTCCTCTACAAAGTTTGTTTCATAGAAGAAATAAATCTTAAAGAATGCTTCAGTGCAATGTTTAATAAGCGGAGCATACTGCACGTTCTGTGTACACGCGAACTTAAAATATTGAATAACTGAAAACATCATTACGGTTGTCGTAGAAATGGCAGTTTCTTTTCGGTGCATAGACAATTAGTAATGTTTATAGCAAATTTTTTTTCATAAAAACCTTGATGTCACAATGACATCTGATGGTTTGATTATATTTGATGACGTTAGATCCCTTAAAATTAGACTGATTTTCAGATATTATGGATTTCAGTAATCATACGCCACAAATATCAAAAACGTGTATATCGTAAGTATACGGGCACGATGCAATCAACTTTCAATTTGATTTGCTGAAGCGTAAATATTTGGCAAAATTTTACTTAGGCACAGTAACGGAAACCAGAAATAAATTATTATAAACCATAAACATTGGGTTAGCTAAAACTAGTAAAATATGGAATAACTTAAAATCTTTATTTAATTATGCCAGAGCATAAACATTTGAAGTTACTGAAAACAGTGGAATATAGACACGTGTTCAAATAAAATTTCACCTGTAATTTTTGTTCACGAAACCTAAAGCAGCTGAGTGAAAACTTTCAACACGATCCTTGTATACCGTACGGGCAACGAGTTATTAATAATCCACGATTTCCTAAAAGCATGCTCCTACTTCCTCAATTTAGTTCTTTACTTTGGTAAACGAGGAGCATAAAATAAAATATCCGTCCTTACAAATATACCTTTCAGCAGAATAAAACCTCTTAGTTATAAAATACGTCCCTGAACACAATCAACTTATAAACACGAGCCATAAGTACGACTAGTGTTATAAATGAACGTGAAGATGGCCACACTGAGAGAACAGCCAACAAAATATTAATTTGTATAGGGATAAAAATGTATTTAGTTGCCCCAACAAAATATTTTATTGAGTAAACAATACTTGAAGAGCAACAAAACCAATTTTCTTCTTCTTACATTATACACTCTTAAATAAACAAAACCACGTTGTTGAGCGAAAAGAAATTAGACTGCCAACAAAATATTTTCTTAGATAAACTGTATATATTTGTTTGGCTATTGTCCTTCCTCCGAAAATAGAACTCGAAAGTTTGTTTGCATTTTTGTCACAATTAGAAGAGTAACAGTGCTTCTGAGGGAATTTATTGATGCTTAATAATTGTATAAACACCCTAATGAAACAAGCTCAAAAGGGAAATTAAAAAAGAAAGCTGTAAAACTTGAAATATGTATTTGCCCACGTTGTCGAGTATTTGAAATGTATACATTTAAAAAGTCCCGATTTTTTTAGTAGTCACTTTAGCTGACGTTGCTAAGGCGTAGCGGTCGTGCGCTGGTGATGTAAGTTCGAATCACAGTGGGGCTTTTTTTTTTTTAATCAACCGAAACTGTTTAATGTAATTAAGAGTCAAACAAATCTTTGGTTGCACCAACAAAATCTTGGTTTGGACTACCAAATAAGAACAATGTATAATTTGGTTTAAACAACAAAATACTTCTTGCCTCTGTACAAACAATTAATTTTGTTACACCAGATAAACTTGCTTTGATTCAACGAAACCTTTTTCTCAGTGCACACCCTTCAACACAGCGTACTAATAACATTTATTCGTCAGTACAGCTAGTGGGTTCTGAGTGGGCGAGAACAATGGTGACGTGGAGTAAGCAAAGTGCTATAGCCAATAAAGTGCCCATGTCTTCACAGGCACATACACATGATTCGCGCCAAGTTTGTTGGAAATAATTATTTGAGTACATAATTTGGCTCAGTGTCAAAACCGCATCTATAGGTATTGTATACAGAATAGCAAGTTGATGAATTCAATTGCAAATTCGCAAAGTAAGATTTTTAGTACTGGCTCCCGGAAATACACGTAGAAACCACAAATGGTTAACATTGGCAACTATATACACAAATAAGGTTTATGCGTAGGGATTGCAATCCGGAAAATCGGATCCGGTATTCCGGCGGATCCGGCATCACTAAACGTTTACCGGATCCGGTGATAGCAATTTTTGGCAAAACAATCGCGCTGTTGCATGAGTGGGGTAGTGTAAATGCGTGGTGCGTGTGCATGCGAGTCGTTCGACGCTGAGTCGCCCCACCACGCCGCGTCGCGCCACGTGCTTTGTCCTCAGTATCATTCGAGTATTCGACTCGCTCGAGTCAACAAATGTGTGTTTTGTTTTGTCGCGCTGCTTCGTCAAAATGTACGTAAATAGACATTTTTTTCTTGTATTTACGCGAGCAGTAATGATTTAAAATATAGGATAAAATGAAAAATAAACCGCGAGAGTATCCGCTAAAAAGTGTTTTATTTAAATATAAATTGTTTTTAATAAATTGATAAATTAATTATGTTAACCTTCTGTTCCACTACTTCCACTAATGAGTGTGAGGATGATATAAAAGATGATTAAATAAATAAATAATGCCGGATACTTTACACAAATCGTCTGAATTATTAGGAATGAATTGAGTTGAGTTACGTAAATGAACGAAAATATGAATTCAAATTGTAATTAAATATGTTTAGTATTTTGTTTGTTACAGAGGTACTACTCATACTACTAGCCTAGTTGAAAAAAGTTTCAAAACATGTCACATTCAAAACCGAGTCAATATGAGGAGGATTATGGTGGGGACAGTGGGAAAACTGTATGGCATTATTTAAAAAAAATGCAAAAGACAACTCAGTGAACGCGAAATGCACATTGTGCTCTAACATACTAAAAATAAGTAAAGGTTCTTATAAAGGTTTAAAAACACATTTGAGAACAAAATATTGCATTGATCAAAGTTCTGAAAATAGCCAATTAAAACGTCCAAATTCTTATTCATTTCCTAAACCATCCACATCAAAAACTGATTCAGCTGATATTATTTGTGAGGAGGAAATACCCAAGAAAAAGTCTACAACAATTGACACTTATTTTAAAAAGGAAAACTCGATGGAAAGATGATCTCGAGAATGGTCTGTAAAAATGGTGTGCCCCTCAGTTTATTTTGTAGGCCGCCAGATTTGAGATATTTGTTTTCAAAAAGCAGATTTCAACTTCCTAATTCACCAAACACTATAAGATCTATAGTAACAAATTTTGCAAATACCATCAAAGCCGACTTGATAATTGAGTTCGAATATCTTAAGAAATAAGGTAAATGATTCTCTTTGAGTTTTAACGAATGGACGTCCCAAAATAATCACCGATATTTGAACTTAAATGTACACCAAAAAGAAAAATACTTTAATCTGAGCTTGATTAGAATACATGGTTCGTGTACTGCGGAACATACCATCAGTCTAATAAAAAACCGCATAGAAAGCTTCGGTCTTGATTCTGATACTGATATTATTGGCATGAGTACTGACTGCGCAAGTGTCATGGTCAAAGCAGGTAAGCTCATGAATTTCTATCAGCAACTGTGCTTCGCACATGGGTTACAATTAGCCGTGGTCGATGTTTAAAATAAAAAGAATGAAGACAAGGAAGAAGAACACCTAGCAACATCGCCAACATCATCTAATGAATCAGATACAGATGACGAAGACATAACGAATGATGCTCTTGAAGAACAAGGAGTTACAGTAACAATAACGGATCCTCGTTATCCTTATCTTTCTAGGGCTGAAGTAATTCCTAGATACAATGATCTTCTTCAAAAAGTGCGAAAAGTGGTGAAGCTGTTTAAAAGATCGTCTACAAAATACGATATGTATCTGCAAAAGTATGTGAAAGAAGATACAGGTAAAGAATTAAGCCTTATTTTGGATTGCCACGCGCGTTGGAATAGTCTTCTGCCTATGATAGAAATATTTTATAAGCTGAAAGTGTGTATCGATAAAGCTTTAATAGATATAGGATCTGACATAAAATTTAGTGACCTTGAATGGTCGAAAATAAAAGACTTGATTGACAGTTTGCAGCCATTTTAATTGGCTGTAGAAGCCCTATGCAGAAGATATTTGACCCTGTTAACCGCTGAAACACTAAAATTTGTTTTGGAGAAGTTGCTCACTCATGACAGGGTGTTAATTACTGAATTATCTGAAGCCCTGCGTACAAATATTAAAGAAAGTCGCACTGTAGTAACAGGAATATTAATATACTTACAGAATCCAAAGAAATATCATGAATATACAAACCGAGCTGATGATACATTTACTATGCCAAAGAAAAAAGTCATACGATTAGAAATGAAACATTTTTTAGAAATACTTATTCAAGATGATAACTCTAACAAAAACGCGGAAGAAATAGTAGAGAAGAACTTAGATTCACCATCACTGAAAAAAAATTTGACATTACAGGAAGAATTTCAATTAGAAATCCAGCAATAAACGACGTGTTATAGGTACCATACATACTAAAAAAGAGAAATATTTTGATAAAGTACTAAACAAGGAAATGACTGCATTTGAAAGTGAAGGAGTTCGAGGAGAATACTTGTCTGCTATTCATGATTATTTGCTGACAATAAAGCCGACAATAGTAGACGCTGAAAGCCCCTTTTCAGCCGCAGGCTATATTTGTAGCTCTATTAGAAGTCGACTGGCAGATGACACAATTAACAATATTTGTTTTCTACGATCCTTTTTTACGTCGCAAATATAAGAATGAGACTTGTTAGCATTCTCAAATACCTAATTATTGTGATCTCAGTAAATAACGCAAGGTTAATTATGTTAGATTTTATAAAGTTACTTACTAAAATTGATCTATCTGTGAAAGTGAAATCTAGGAAGACTGAACCAACCGTTATGTGTCGTTAAAATTTAACTAGTTACCTACACTGTACTAGATTTTAATTGTTTGCTCGTTGTCTAATTTCAACATCGGAAATAAAGTTGATTATATACATATATGTTTTTTTTATAAAAAACCTATAAGTACAATACACTCGATTAATTCATTAACAGTTCATTTCGGTGGACCGAAAGAGGAAAATCATCCTGATTTGATCAATCCAGTCGGATCCGGCCGGATCGATGGGAATCTGGTTGGATCCGGTCAGATTGAAAACAACGCCGGATTGTAATCCCTACTTATACGAATAACTATTTTTTAGAAGGTTTTGCCAGTTAATATTTTATGTGGTTATATATTATTAGCCAATTATCTTTAAGAAAATTAAGATCGTCGTATGACTGCGGAAGTGATTAGATTTCCATTTCCTGAGAAAGCTGAGGTTTCTGAAAAAAATTTTACTATGTTTTTGATTGCATACTCATAAAGTACTTTGCAGATTCCTTTTTAGCACTTTTATAGAAATCTTGCCATTTTCTCCTACACAACAATATTATTCAATAATTTATAGAATTTTTCAATCGATAACATTTCAGATTGAAGAATAACTCAACGACATTGTTCGCTGTTTTTACACAGTGAATTTTTTCAATTTTTGCAAGAAAAAGTCTGGGAACCCTATTGCGGAAAGAATCTTTTATAGATAATTGCTGCTCTTCAAAATGACAATACATATATAGAGGCGGATTGTACATTCGGACAATAGTAGTGTTATAAACGTATAATAAATTGTTCTTCGTAGAATTATTTATATTACATACCTCCAAAATCCTGATTATGTTCATTTGGTTTCAAAAATTATTGGGCGATAGAGAATACACATTGCCGCGTAATCCTACCCTTACTAGGAAAGTAAGCAACAAAGATTTCCTACACTGAAAGAATTTCGTAAGATAAGTTTATTCCAGTTTCAATGATTATTATTCAATAGCATGTCATTTGGAAACACATTCACTTGTTTTGTCTAAAATACTTACCACAGAATATAAGAGTTTAAAACTTTGACTTTGCGACTTAACAGTGATCCCTGGTCAGTGCAAACATTTTTATAGACACGATACAAATACGGCTCTTGTAAAGTTAAAAATTTGTAAATTTTCAAGGAACATTTTAGTATTTTACGAAGGTTTCTAACTCTGCAGAGAACTTCTCATTGTTATTTACCAATTTTTTCTAAGGAGTAGTGATAGTAACTCGGACTTAAAAAGATATTAATTTAAATGTTAAACGAATGCGACTGCCGTAGAAAGTAAATGCAAAAATTACAAATCTGCTATTACTTGAAACCACGGAAGACATACTAAGTTGGCACAGAGACATGAGATGGTTTCGCGGTTCTTTTGATGAATCGTACCCATTCGCTGACTTGCTGTATAAATATCTGAAAGCGGACCTCTGTATGGTAACGTGCTGCTGTAATTTGTTTCCTATTGGTTCAGCAAGCGTCCGGCCATCTAGTCTCCAGGCAGTCATTAAGGAGTGACGTCCTGCTAATCTAAGCTGGTATGCGGCATTTTCCTTGTCTGTGTCGTATACGAAAGATAAGGTGAATTGAATTTAGTCTTCAGATCAATTCCTCAACTCTGGCTCGCGATTTTTTTTAACGGAATTTTTAAAATAACTATTTTTAACAGTGAAGTAGAATGACTTAATTAACTTGAACAATCCTTAGTTGCATTAAGCTTGGTCAAAGGAAGTGTACTAAAATTGTACAACACTTGTTTATGTAAACAAACGTTATTCCAAGCCACGTGTTTTTTATAGTCAAAATGGTAAAAGCGTAGTTCAGTTTTGTGCAAGTCAGTAATCGAGCAGCTGACATGCCTACTCTATTCCATATTTTATCTTCAGTCTGTGCATACGAAGTACGCTATACTCCAAGCAGTGTCTCTTTAATCAGTCTCCAAGGCTCAATTCGTACTTTCAACGTAAGCACGAGACTTGTCACAAATACGTTAATAAAGACCACCAAGTTCAGGTATTTGTGAGGAGCGGTGGATGCAAATAACAAGTGAACGGACTCACGAGTTTTCCAGTTCAGATACAAAAAAAATATTAAAAAAATGCGAAACCCGATCTTCGTACGACTCACAAGCAGTAATTTCACCGAAGCAATAATTATTAGCGCGTCGTTATACTACGTCGTAACATGCTCCGTCACATTTTATATCCACAAAATTACCCACCAAACTCGTCCAACCAAGCCCATGTTCTTGAATGCCCATAGCACTGATGGTATGTATAAAATCACCATTATTTTTTAATGAATAACGATTTCAACAGATGTGTACGTGTCGTGACACTGTCATTGCTCTTTTTGTCCGTTCGATAAACGAAAAGCGCGAGTTTTCTAGACATTGTCATTTTTGTAACTGGGATTTCCTATGAAAGTTTCAGGATAAGCAGTGCTAAATCTTACATTTAGAAAAAAATATTAAATAATTAAACAATTTTTATAAAGTTAAATGTACTGTTTTCTGAATGGTACGCTGAAGCAGTCTCAACTACAACGAGACATTTGTTCCTACCTGGACAGTACTCACTGGACAGATGAATAGAGTAACGGGACACAAATATAAAATCATGCAACACTTGAGATGCATAAGAAAGCTTAAATGTATCTCGTACGAATACGTCCTAAAATTCTCAACAGTATTCTGGTTACAGTTTGAATAAAACGCAACGAACTGTGTCAAGCGTTAATATCGAAATGGTCTGTTCACTTAGATTGTCCGAAAGCGAAACACATTTCAGTGCTCACTGTATTTTATCTGATTATTCAGAGTTTTCGAAACACAAATAAGCCACCGCAGGTAATTGAAAAAGCGACGGTTTTGTTTTGTAGCGCGTCATGATTCGTAGTGATCTAACGATGACTTGGCGTTCACTGTCGTGCCTGAACAGTTTCAACAGGATGAATTGGCTGCACAACAACACCCTCTTGCGTTTCGTGCCTGTGGCAGGATCAGCAAGGATAAGATGAGAAGAGGCTTGCTCTGAGAGAGGCCGAACTGGCCTGCTCGAAAGACTCCTAGCATCTCGAGGTTGTTATAAAAGCCACCATTCTTCGTTTCTTCTTCAGTATTTATACAATACCACCTGCAGACTAAATGAGAACATGCCGCTATTGGGTGTATCTCTTAGGTGACTCAGGTACTTTCTTTTTGTATTAATATTATATTTATACACTCCTCTATGGCTTCCTGAGCACAGATTTTCTAGATTCCTGGCATATATTTTGTACGAGTTTAGAACACGTTGTTTAACCCCTACGTGTTCCTTTAGTTAAGTTATTTTGTATGTGTGCTATATGTAATGCGATAAAGTCCCTACTTCATTGAGCGAATCAATGGCATTACTACAGTAAATTAAAGTATGCTATTAGTTTCTGGGAATTTTTGAACTATTTCAGTTATAATATACAGATGCTCAAACTATGAACTTTTACCTTAATGTACCCATTGTATAATTTGATTTTCATGTACGACAATATACTTGTCATTTTCTCCGGCATTATGTTTCGTGCCACTGATATGGCATATGTCTCTCGTATTTTGTATGTAACTGGCTGAAATGAGTTTTAATTATAATAACACTTCAATTACGAATTGCTTTCAGCTATATAAGTAATTAAAGTTTCTGAACCATCACTTTATTTTCTTATCATCGTTACTGGAAGAAGAATGCTAGAAGAGAGGAAAGCAGAACCGGATGGGAGGAAAGTAAGCGAAGCAAAATTTTGTAAACGTATGCTATAAGAAATTATTGGCGGATTACCATGTCACTGCATATGTAGAGTTTGAAAGCGCGTATGGTAAATTTTGTCCCATAGATTCACGGTAGCGTTCCAATATTTGCGCAGGAAAGAATCAAATACATATGGAAGTTTGTAACTGTGTATATAGTCTGTTCACGGTATCTTCACACTTTTTAAATCAAATTTTTGAAAATTTACCCCATGTATCTCGTGTTTGGTTGTTTCTTAAATATGCCATCTATAATAAGCGTTTTATACCTGTGTTAATATAAAAGCATCTTATTAATGAAAAAATTTCACTTTTGCTATATTTTATTTATAAATTATAATATTTAATATATAAATAAAAGTACAGAAAATATTTGGGTTGGAAATACCTACAAAGAAATAGTTCTCACGCAAAATACTATTAAACTGAGTGCGCACGAATGTGGTGCGTTGTCCCTTTTGTGTAATTTTCTTAACTTAATTAGGCTCTGTTTGCCTGAGGTGGAGGAATATTCTGGAAGTAGAACTTTAGTAGGACTTCAGAAAAGTTGGAAGTAACGGTGAATNTCGTTTCGGAATCGTCGTCCACCGAGATCCTTTTTCAGCTTACCGAAAACATGAAAATCGCATGGCGCTAAGTCTGGACTGTATGGCGGATGTTGCCATACCTCCCACTTGAATCGCTGCAGCAGTTCGGACGTTTGGCGGGCCGTGTGAGGTGTTGCGTTATCGTGCAACAAAATCACACCTGCGCTCAATATTCCCCGGCGCTTCTCTTTAATTGCTTTACGCAACCGGTTCAACGATGAGGAGGTGAAAGCAGATGTCTCCGGGTGGTTACATAGCGCTGGAGGAGATGTATACGCATCCGGAATCGAAAAGTTGGTTGACCGTTCCGAGAAATGTTTACAGTCTCTTGGGGACTATGTAGAAAAGTGAACTTACATTGTATGTTTTCATAACCGTGTTGCCTATGTGTAGGTGGTTTTATATATGGCCATAAAGTGGAAGTGTAACTTATTTATTGATTTGCCCTCATAGTTGTTCAAACTAAATCTCTAGATGGTTAGTAAAAAATAAAATGCAACGAAACTGATTTCGTTGATCTACCAAAATATGCATCAGAGTTGACTAAACCACTTGCCTGGACCAACAAATTTTGCCTGGAAACAACATACTTGGTTGAATCAATTCTATTTATTTGTCAAGCCGCGTATAAATAAATGTTTTGTTGTCTGAAACAAACCTTTCCATCAGCCAACAGCCCTAAAATAGTTATTTGGATTTCCTCTTACTCGCACCTAAAACTAACATCTGAAAGCCGTTTATGTCTGCCACCTGTATCCCACACACTAACTAAAGTTCGCCCTTATGCTAAGTTAAATCAGCTTCCATCATTCCACATACAATACCACTCGGTAAATATTGATTTTGTTAATATAGGTGAAGACATTTTGTTTCTAACAATACAGACCTATGGTAAATAATTTTTTTCGTATGTGTAACATCATACACATACGTGTTTCTCGTAAAATTTACAAACATTTGCTTGTTGTACTGTAACAGTTTTGTTATAATTTGTTTTTATTGCGCACGCCACTGAAAAGATAATAATTGGTCACAGTTGTAAAACGTCCAGTTCGTAGCCAGTAATTTACTCCATATATATTTATTGATATGATTAAAGAGAATTTGGTAGAAAATTGGTTATATGCCATGGTTATAATCTAGATGAGTTGTGGCGATACTATATAAATATGTTACATGCAGTAACTTACTATACACATTTAGCTACATTGTTATAGTATTGTACCAAAACACTACAGTTTTAATAAACAAAGTTTTTTGATTCTAATATTTTTAACAATAGGACCGAAATTGTTGTACAGAAACAAATAAATCTGTTCTATAGACTGGTTAAAGTATTTTGAATTTTCAGATAAACTGTTTTTACTCAACTGTTTCCTGTTGATAAAGAAGCACACGTTAGAATAAAAGCTGTGTGGAAATCCGAGTTGGTCGTAAAAGAAAATAAAAACTGAAAGTTGAAAGTTTGTATTGAGGACACGATTGAAATTAATGCTGCCCGATGAATACCACGTAAATAACTTTCACTTATTTTACGGTTCCTTCATGTACTAAAATTATTATGTTCAGTTTAAGTGCTGAAGTTTTCTATTTCCGGGAAAATGTTGGTCTAGTTCTAAGTTGTTGGAGAGGCGTGTGTTATTCATCAACTCATGACTACTAGCTGGGGCGCCGGACCGACACCAAGAGAAGCACTTTTACAGCGAAGACGGAATCCACGCCGACAAACTGCTTCCTCAATACTAAGTCTTCTTGTATCTACAGTACGGATGAACTTCACACGACATGATGGGTAAGCCAGAAAATAGTTGTAATACCGGATTTGACTCCTACCGCGACGAACCGGGTGCGATCACCGGCGGGGTCACTACCGATTTACACATGTTAGAAACATGCGGACGTTTCCGTTGGCTGGTAGGTTTACTCGAAGCACTCCCATTTCGCCCGTCATACTACACTGAAGATCCAAAAAAAAAAAGGTACACCTGCCTAATATCGTGTCCCCCTCCCCCCCCCCTTCCCTGAGCACNNCCCCCTTCCCTGAGCACGCAGAAGTGTCGCAAGACGACGTGACATGGGCTCTACTAATGCCTGAAGATATGCAGGAGGCAATTCACACCATGAATCCTGCAGGGCAGCCCACAAATCCAATCTGCGCCAATTTGAGAAAGGGTTGCACGTCTTGTCACGTTTAATGATTCTCGTCAGTCGTCGTTTGTCCCGTTCGTTCACAATCTTTTTCCGGCCGCAGCGATGTCGAAGATGTGATGTTTTACCAGATTCCCGATATTCGCGGTACACTTGTGAAATGGTCGTACGCGAAAATCCAAACTTTATCGCTATCTTGGAGATGCTGTGTCCCATCTCTCGTGCGCTGACTATAACACTACGTTCAAACTCACTTAAATCTTGATAACATGCCATTGTTGCAGCAGTAACCGATCTAGCTGCCGACCGCATCGCGTTACTTTGATTGGTTCCATACCTCTGTTATTTGCATACGCACGCCTATACCAGTTTTATTTTTTGCCTCTTCAGTGTATATCGTCATTGCTCCATTTCCACTTCACTCCACTCCATAGGCGCTGGAGACCACAGCTACCGAACATGTCCTGTGTTCGAGCCTTTCTAGTAACGTCAGACCGACATAAAAAAATAGAAACTTCTTTGTACCCTATATTAACCCTATCGCGCTGTACACTTTGTTTCACTATCATTGCGTTCACTTGTAAAGCAAGGATACTTTTTTTTTACCGATAATTTACTTGTTTTTTACTACCGGTATCGCTCTTTCCTGGCTGTAAATAATACAATGTCTTTATTTCTAGTTCTAGCAAATTCACATCCATGTCACAGCACTTCGCTACAAAAGTACATCGTGAAATGCATAAACAGAAAAGAAAATACAGCAAAATTTCACTTCCTCTAACTCAAAAGAGGTGGGAGGAGGAGGGGATAATCGAGTGATTTTCCAATGTTTCTAACTATTCCAAATATATCACCCAATCACTGAATTAGATAAAAGCACAGCACGTAAAGATTGATGCGAAATGTATTTAGAGGTTGAACGGAAATGCTGCTTTGTCTTATATTCCAGCGCTGCGAATGTGATTCTCAGCCCAGAGACGAGGTCGTATTCGTACTCCGTTAGCCGTTCAGCCGCCTGGCTTGGTAGTACTCCTCACCTACTGTATGAGACGGCGTCAGTGAACATGTAGGGAATGCCGAGGTCATGAGCTCACTTCCTTCCTCGGCGCACGACGTGCTGGCGCAAGGGTTGTGAGCTGTGTTGGCACGCGCATTGAGGCCCAGGGAGCGCTGACCTTCCTAATCTCACAACTGAGTCTCGGGAGCTTCGTGAGTTCAAGCGTTATTACAAGAGACGTATTCCGTTACCCCTGCAAGGCGCAAAATGCGGTATCAAGTTGTTCCGTTTCCAGCCTAGATGCGCATATGTGTACACCATGTGTCATTCTACTTCCAGCTAATCTCGCGTATCAACTGCATTTGATCTGGATCACCAATGCTTATTGCGCTGACGTCACGTTGGCGCGCGAATTGCTGTTGGAGACGTGCCGCAAATTAGGTTCAAAAACTAAATGATCTTCAAAGGTGCCAGTCTAGAAGATGAATGTGTATGTGTGATTTTAAAGGTACGTTAAAATATTTAATTATTTACACACAATAAATATTAAGGTGTGTGGAGTGTGTTTACGTGCTGTGTAGTCTCGATCTTTATTTTCACCTGATGGCGAAATATCCGCGCGTTTGATGTTGTGATGTCTTGTGCACTCATAAATGTAGGGTAATGTGGAGCAAGAGTCCTCATGGGGCAACAGTCCTACGCCGTCGTAGTTCTCAAAGTCACCGTTAGATAGCATCAACGTTCATATAGGTAATTTTCTAAATGCTTTCCACGCACTGGACACGGCTCGTTGCCCGCTGCCGCAATTAATAGGCGTGCTGTCTCAACTACCTGTTTGGAGCGGCGTTTGATGTCAATTTTTTGTGTTAAAGAAATGCATGCATAACTGCAACGAATTTGTTGTCAAAGAATATGTACATTTATATAACATGTATGTTTTTTGCTTGTATTTATATTAACGTGCAATTTTAGTCATACAGCTGTGAAATGTAGCTGGCGAATTACATTTTTCCGGTTTGTTGGGGCAAGTTTTCTGGGGCAAGAGTCCGCAGAAACGATTATGCGGACTCTTGCTTCACAGTACCAAACATTATTAAAACCTTTTAAACCTTTTTTTAATATGCGCAGAACTTATACAGTTTGATTGTTTGAAAAAAATAAACGTTATATATATTACTTATAAAATTATATATTATATTATAAGTAAAATCAAATACAGTGGTTTACAGAAGGAAACAAAGATATTGGTTAAATATAAATTATCAGCCTTGAAGTAGTCTGTTGGCAACATTTTTCTGTGACAAAAGTAATGAGATAGTAATATAATACTAACCGATTTTAGTGAAATAGTACACCAAAGTCTTTCAGGCATGTGGCATACTGCAATTGTATCCCGGTATTTTTTCTGAAATCGACTGACTTTCTTCCATCTGAAATTACTGTCCGCCTCTTTCAGATAATAATGACAATCAATCGTCTCCGGTTGGTGACTGTTCTGATAATATGAGTGCAGAAGTACAGCTGGCTTCTACTTCACAGCACATTTCAAAATTTGAGGTAATCACTGTCACAAACATCCCAGATAAGGCTACTGAAAGTGGCCATGGAAATATTTGTAAAGCGTTTGCTACAGGTAGCTCTACTGATGTATCCTCCTATGCTTGCCTTATGAATGTGTCCACTCCTGTAAAGTGTTCTGTTTCGTCAGAAATAATCAGGCCCTTCCCAAAAGTTAGTCATCAACAAAAGAGGCGCCGAAATCCAAAACTCTCCCAAATATATCGTCGTCATGTGCTAAAATGCTGTCATTACAAAGTGAAATAAAAAGCATGCATAACCCAAAGAAAACGACCGTTACATCAAAATCAGTAAGCTTGAAGGCCAAAGGCGTTAGTGCAAAACGCAAATTGATTTAATATGGCAAGAAAAGCATTGCAAGCTGTGTAAAGGAGGACTATTTCTGTGGTGGATGTGGTGCTATGTACGAAGAGCCTCCCCATCTGTTGACTGGATTATGTGCAGTGAATGTATATCATGGTGGGAGGAACCCTGTACTGATTATATGGGAAAGACCTTTTTCAAATGTAATAGATGCAAATAAAGACTCTTGCCCCACTGTAATACGATTCTTGCCCCCCATGTGGGGCAAGTTTCCTAATATGGTGTAATGTGCTCTGTTTGTAATTGTATTTATATTGTGTGTGCGTGTGTGTGTTGGTATGTGTACGTGTGTGTGTTCGATTTATACTGGAATTTTTATAACATCACAAATATACATAACTGCACACAAGGGAAATAAACTAAAACACTATACCGAAAGTTCCACTAACGTGATGCGAAAATGATAAATATGCGTGATGCGAAAATATTAATAACACATCGAAAAGAGTACTGCACTGCTCACTATGAAAACAAGGGTTTAAGGAATAAATCGCTAAACAAATTTTGCGAAAACGGATTTACCAATATGGCGTCGCTCACGCACCGGAGGAGTCTTGTTTACAAAAGGGTGAAGTGGGCCGGAGCGCAATATTGACATTAAAAATAGATACAGAAAAGATGGCATTTTTCGAAGTACAAAAGTAGCAACACCGCAATCTTTTAAAAGAGTTATTATGTTGCTTTGAACGTTTGACGGGAATGCTAAATTTGTTAATTTCTTTAGTGCACACTATTTTCGGTAAATGTTGCCACAATAAATCTTTTAACAATCATGCTACAACCATCTGATAGCTGGCACTGCAAATGTTTTCATTTGTTGTGACACCGTTACAAAGTTTATAGTTCTGCCTATCATTCAACTATCTACCTTCGTTACTGAGACGGAGTTTGTGTTTTTATTTATATATGTATATATAT
>NQII01001423.1:41687-74461 GCA_002778355.1 Clitarchus hookeri
TATATATATATATATATATATATATATATATATATATAAACTTAAACTCTGACTGGTATAGCTGAAATAAGGTTACCGACAATTTTAAAAGAGCAGTTCTACGTATTTTCGTCTTATTAAAAGTGTGATGTTGAAACTGTCTATTCTTGCTGTTCTTCACACGTCAAAGAGCTATTATTTTTGGACATCACTGAAGCAAATGCTCAGGGATTCAGTCTTAAGCTGATACAAAAATTAAATTCACAAAAATTATTTAGTATTTTCTTATTTATTCGATTTAAAGTTTATCACGTTATTCATGAGAAGCTATCAGAACGGTGACTTTATATTATCTTAACCCATTGATCGTTATGAACTTTTCTTAAGCCTTCGCCCGTATAAAGAGTGAGACCCGTATGCACGTCCTCGCAATTGACAGGCAGGTCCTTTTATCTTCCGCATCGTTGGGGTTTTGTGGTTCGGTTGCGCCATGTTATAAACGAAAATATAAACTCCCCAAATAAATTAGAAAGGTATAAGTACAAAATTCGTTCAGTATAATATCTGGGAAAATGTAATTTTATAAGAAAGATGAAGAGAACGATTAAAACTTTAGGTAATTTTGTCAGAATAGATGTGAAAGCTTTTGATGAATCTACAATTTTAAATATAGCAGGAGATTTTGTAAAATATATTTCACCAAAATCTGCTGATGAAGACAGGATAAACCGTATTAATTTAATATACTTGGAGAAGATGGAAAATCAAATGTAATTTTTATGCTAAGACTGATATTCCGTTAGTAAATAAGTTTCATTTGTAACAACTTGTTTGTGCAATATGAGTGACGTGAGTATATATTATTAATATTGACTGGAAAATTTCTCGAATTCATTATAGGACGAGCTAGACCTCAAAAATATGTGTATTTGTGTTCCGTTCACAATTTTATCACGATTTATTAGATACGCCCTAGTGAACTATGAGTCAATAACAGCCTTGCAAGGAAACAAGCACCGAATCTCGGGCCACCTGATCTGAGGTAGAACAGACTACACACTGGGGCAGCAGCCAATGAACAGAAAGCTGAGGGTCGGAAATACATAGCACCGTGAAGTCAAGCCTACCGGTCGTTTAAAACGCGAAATTTTCCTGTCCCTGCTTATTACGAGGGTTATTCGGAAAGTAAGGTCCGATTTATTATAAAATAAAAACCATCACAGATTTTTTCAAAAAAAATATTTTTTATTTAATTCCTTACATGTTACTCTTTTTTTCTACATAGTTTACATATTTGTTTAAACATTTTTCATTACGTTCTACAAGCTTTTGTATGCCTAAGTCATAGACATATGCCGCCTGTGAGGATAACCAGTCTGTAACTGCTTCTTTCACCTTTAACGACGACTCAGGTACCGCCACTGTCGAGGACATGGTGGCTTATCTGGTCAGAGTTAATGTCCTCCAGGCACCGACTAAAAAGTGCTTGGAGGTTGCGGGTATTATAATGAGGTAGACTATCACTGTTGTATTTTGAAGTACGAATATATTGTCTCGTATATATTCACAAATACACAACATCAAAACTTTCGAGGTGCGGTACTGTCATAATTTGTTTACTCGTATTCACGGGGCGAATTCGTGGTTGAGTGGGGCTTCTTTGGACGACGAATTCTATACTTAACTCAGCGGTGAGTGTGGGTAGGCTGTCATCTTGGAATGAGTTTCAGCGAAGTGGTAGGCCGTGGAAGCCGGCCCGCCGGTGCTGATTCTCCCTGGGCTGCTGTTTGGACTAGTACTCACGTCTTCTCGCGATTTCTTCCCGCAACTCTTCCCTTGGCTCGGTGATGATCAACTGTCCCGATATGACTGACCCCTTAATGATGCGGCTGACGGACGTGGCCGGGTTCCGATATCCCGGCCTTAGTAACTGTTGTACTGACTTACTCTCTGCTCGAACTGACGTCTCTCGGCGGTGAAGATGAACTAACAACTGCCCCGATATGACTGCCTGACGTACCCGATATTACTGACCCCCTCCTATTCTTGGAAAGGGGTTTTTATACACGCCAGCCGCTGCCCTGAATCGGCGGCACGTGGCGCATTTTAGGGGAGGGAAGGGGGTAAGAGGGGTGAAGTGGAAGAACGCCTAACAAGCCGTCCAACACACGTGTCCTCGTATCTGAAGGTTTGGAGGGGCGGGGCGGGGGTAATACCTCGGCACTAATACATCTCGTCAGGTATTTCTGCCGCGGTGCGTATTTACTGCGTTCAGGCGAACTACACCGGATTATTTGCTGATGACTCAAGAAAGCCCTGCACTCTCAACAGATCTTCCGGCGGGTAGGGGCGTACGAAGAAGAAGGGGGGTGGGAGGGGAAGCCTTCGCTTCAGCTCCACGTGTCCCGAAATTTTCCACCTGGCTGTGGTTCCACGTGCGGNGAAGGGGGGTGGGAGGGGAAGCCTTCGCTTCAGCTCCACGTGTCCCGAAATTTTCCACCTGGCTGTGGTTCCACGTGCGGTCTGGAAGGCGCCTAGCGAAGTGCGGGAGGCGGGGGTGGTGTGAGGGGGTGATGGATGTGAGCCAATATCGTGCTATAATCCCTAAACCGGCACGCGACACCTTTCATCTTCTCTAAAAATTTATCACCTTCCGTATGATATCGGTTCAAAAAATCAAGAGCACAAGCTATTCTTTCCATTTGGTGTTCCTCAGTAAGCAGCCTGGGAACCCAACGTGCGCACAATTTGTGAAATTGCAAATTTTCAGAGACAATTTTGTGCAAAGTTGTTCTACCCACATTCGGAAATTCCAATGGAAAAGTTGAAATTGTGAATCGCCGGTCTTCACGAATCTTTTCGTCCACGGCTTTGACCAAATCTTCTGTGATCACTGATAGTCAGCCTGATCACGGTTCATCATCGACATTTTCCCGTCCGTCCTTGGAAGCTGTCACCAACTTACGCACCTTGCTGTCACTTATCGTATTGGGGCCATACACTTGCCTTATCTATCAATGATATTCCGCTACTGAAAAGTTCCTTGCTGTCAAAAACCGAATCACTGACCGTATTTCACAGTCGGCGGACTGATCAATTGTTTTAAACATTTTGAAGTGACACTGTAAACAGCACACTGCAACAATACCAATTCAAATGGCGTCGTTTGACGAGCAAGGCATGCCGGGAGTCGGTGCGCATGCGCGTTACTATGTTAGCGCGACATTCGATTAGCTACGGCGATTCAGACCTTACTTTCCGAATAACCCTCGTAATAATAAATTCAGAGCCTTAATGCACGTCACAGATTTAAAAGACCACTTGTCGTACAATACGAACACGCCGTTAATTTATGACCCCGACCCCATAAATACGGGGCGAAAGGTATAACTATACTGAAAAATCTAAGACACACTTATTGTTGCAAACGTGTTGTTTGCATCATTGTCTTTCAGACATTTGCTCAAAAGAATAATTGTGTTTATGCCTTAAATATTCTTATTTTCTTGGTGTCTGATGTCAATTAATGTTAATTCAGTTTTATAAATATTTTAGGGTGAAATTAATTTAATTTCTTGAAATTAATTTACTTTATCGTTTGCGTTTAGTTTGAATTTGTTGTGCAGTAAAGATTTATTTATGTTTAGTTTGTGTTTGTAAATGTATGAAAAAGGAAATGTATCACATCCTTTGGTAGCAACCTCTGGCATTCGTAAAGGTCGTAGGTAATATTTCGACAAACAACACTGGGAGTGGTTGTTTTTTTCATGTGACTTCCCAGTCTTGGAAAAAAAACGTGTAATTACTTAATATTTTACTTAAAATCCCTCATTTTTCACTCCATAAAGAACGGAAACAAAAGATGACGTCAGACATATGTGCCAGACTTCGAATTGTAGGAAATTTGTGGCGTTCTTTGTATTGTAAAGAGACTGAGTCGTTCTGTGTATCACTTTAAAGGATGTCGCATACCAGGACATATTTTGCGAGCCCGGGGCCCAGAAGCGCGGGAGCAGTGCGTGTAAGTGGGGCTGAGGTACGCTCATCACGTTCCTACGAGCAAGGCACTAAAGTGGTGTACACTCTTTCCGTCAGCAGCTTGCCTCAAAGGGATTTTCCAGTGGAGACCTCGGTTAAACTAAATACTACTTTATTAATACTTGCATTGCTTTAAACTTCCTCTACCGTATTTTTAGAGCATAAAAATAATAATTGTGACAGCGCTCGTTTTGCCCTTTTTTCTTTAAAAAATTACATATTAGAAACTGAAATATATAACGACAGCTAGTCCTTGCACGTGAAATATTTCTTAACACTATCGAAGCAGGGTTATATACTGTACTGGAATAATCTCTTACTACCAATAGGCTTGGAGGAGAACGTGCGTATGTGCTCATGAAGACATAAACATTTCATTGGCTGTTGGAGATTGCTTTTGTAAGGGCTTCATTATTCTTGCCCACTCAGTACTCACAAATATAACGACGAATGTTTGTTACTAGTATACTGAGTAAGGGTGTGGCTAGCTTCACGTGCACCAACAAAGCTAGCCATAATTATTATCTAGTATTTAGAATTTCATCATGCTTCAGGAACGTGTAGAGCGGATTTATCCAGCCGTACAAATTGTGACTTTGTTAAGCATAGAACATGATTTAATTATATTTTGGAGACTACTATCGGTCGACGTTCATGTACTACTATCCGCTTCTATGATTATTCTGAAATTATAGTCATTAATTAATTCCTATTTATTTCACATAGTATATAAATAAAAGTACTCAATTGATATTAAAATTATTCAAATATCTGGCTTATGTATTATGCTCTGTCAAAGAATAAATTCCGACAGTGGATGCTGAATACATTTCATGGCTCAAAAACTGGTAGCACCACAATTATTTCTCTCTCTCACTATTTTTAATTAATATTATTACTACACACTTGTGCTAGAATGGAGATATGCGTTGTTCTTCATGAAAATGGCGTAGTCACGTTGTGAATCGTAATTGAGACAGAAATAGAGTGACCTTCGATGGAGCACTGCACGCTACTGTACCCCATGCGCAGAGTTCGTTATAAATTAGTAGAAAGAATACCTACATTGTGGAAAATAAGTACGATTTTAGTAGCATTTAAATTAAGAAAACATTTATTTTTTTAAAATTTAAAATGCTTTGCTAAAATTAACTCATATAATTTGTTGAAAACTCAGTTAATAAAAGTCAATTTTAATCAAAATTTAAGAGCCCTTTCTGGATACTTCAAAATGCACACTTTGCAACAAGACATTCGCCAAGTGAAGCAGACATAATTATCGCTATGGTTATATGTAAGAAAGTATTGGCAATAAGGTTTGAAATATTTTTAATAATTGGTTTTTTGCACGTTTATTTCAGCAAAAAAAAATTATAACTTTTGGGGCTGAAATGGATATGCATAAATTTTTTTTTAAGAATTACATGTAAACATTATTTGTAATATTTATTTACATACAACCAGAGCAATCGTTACGGTCTTACTTTTGAAACGAAATTTCTGCAAAATACACATTTGAAGCATACATATTGAAAATGCGCTTAAATTTTGATTAAAAATGTAATCTTACTAACTGATATTTACAAACGTTTAAATAAGTAAATTCTTGCAAATAATTTTACTATGTCGCAAAATATATGCGTTGTTTTTTCACATGCAACGTAAAAGATTCTTTTATTGCAATTTTGGTAGTGTGTGTAGTATTTTCAACTCACACTGTCGTAAAGTTGGGTACAGTGCTGCATTGGAAATACCTATCCTATCATAAGGTGGCCGCCTGCCCAGGCCACAAAACTGCATTCAGAACTTCAGCAGAAAATGTCCAATTACAAAACTGCTCAAGTTGCTTGAGTGATGTCTGCTGAGAAGTAGCATTTAAGAAACGCTGTAATTGTGTATACCAATTCCGGGTTCACCATCTCCGAAGTTAGTTTATTTTGCGTTGAAAAATACTTAAATGCTTTTTTTTTTTCTCTGTAATTTAAGTATCAACAACCCAGTGCAGCACATTTTTTTCTATTTGATTTTGGTATAAATATATATAGTCAACACTGAAAGCCTCATAGAGGCGCGTTACCGACGGGAAGACGGCGTGCCGGTTCAGTTATTTGCCCCTTAGAGACCACAATGAGGAGTGATGCGCATTCCTGGGTCAACCTTAGCGCTTCTAGGTCAGGGACGTGCAAAATACCCTCAGCCACGCGGCTACCTGTAATCAGTCGGCGACATCTTTAAATTTTCCATTTTTACCGTATCATTTAAGTGTGTCTAATGGAATCTGTCATACAACAAAGCACATATAATAGCCTCTCAAGTTGTATAAAATTATTACAGCTAAACTGCATTGATTAATTAATTATTGACACAATTTTTGACATGACTGCCGGCAGGAAATTAGTAATGTTTTTTTTTTTCGGGTGATTGCAGAAATTGTATGACTGGGTCCTGTCGATGCCTAAGATAAGATAAAAAAATCTTGGGGAAAATTCCGTAAATCCAAGATGGCGGTGCCTGGTCCCCCTTAAGGAGGGTTGGTGGGTGGCTCTGCGAGAGCTGTGGCTCCCCGGGAGGGCCGACCACCCAGCAGGCGAGGTAATGAGCGCAGTAGATCCAGCAGCTATCTCGCCCCACAAACACTTTCATGGGCCGGAGATAACAATCCCGCCCCACACACGTCGAGTTGCCGCGGCACGCCTCTTCTTCCAACCTGCGTTAGAGGCATACTGTGGCCGACCTGGGTGTTCGCCCACCTCACAGGGCTAGCGACGACGTTGATAGCCACGCACGATCATTGTGCAGTGAAATACCGGCCTTCACTCTATAGCCCATTCACCGTTACTTCCAAATTTTCTGAGGCCCTGCTCAATATATACTTTCAAGATATCCCTCCGCCTCAAGCAAACAAAGCTTAACTAAGTCTAGACAATTTCACCAAAGGGACAAACCACCGTATTCCTCTGCACTCAGTTAAATATAATTTAGCATGAGAACTATTTCTTACCTATTTTCTTCCTGTTTTGTTCATATTAATTATAAATGAAATATTATATTATATAGATAAAATACAGGTTACACTTCAATTCATCCAAAATAAGAGACTTTTATGTTAACAAAGTGTATAAAAAACTTGCGATAAAACCATATTAAGGAAGAAACCAAACGCGTCATATGTGAGATGATTTTTCAAATGTTTGATTCAGAAAGTGGAATGAAACAGCGAATAGATTATATTTCAAAAGTACACTTTAACAAAGTTGTAGTGGGGAAACAACGGCTGGACGAGGGCGAGAACGTACTAAGATTATCTTGTGCTTTGAGCATAAAATGTGGTCAAAAAAACTTTAACATCGTGTTTTTACACAATTGAGGGATTATCGCCAATGTTTCTCTTCTGACACTGCATATCACACTCGGAGATTGTTCCTTTATAATTACGACTATTTGATGATTCAATAAATATCGACCAGTTTCAGACCTGATAACACTTTCAGCCACGTAATTCGTCAGTGGTGGCCAAACAGAAACTGTCATTGAATAATAACACCTGAAAATCTTCATATAATGTGCAATATTTATTCTGAGTTCGAGCTATATCAACATAAGCCAGGATTTAAAAAAAATAGCTGACAAAAATTTTGTAATAATGTCTGAAGAGACTTCCGGACAGCTTGTGCAGTGACTTAAAAACAGCTCCACTGAGGATGGGATCTCCAGTTCAACAAGCAAATATGCAGAAAGTCGCCATTATGCATAGATAATAATTATGTTATCTCAATACATTTTTCTCGTATTAACAAAATCTTACAATTAAAACTGCATTAATTTGTGCACTGTCAGCAGAGTTTTTATTTTTTTTGAACGGAAAACAGCAAATATGAAACCATTCGTGAATGTTTATTGATTTGCGGAATTTCATAATTTTGATTTTCTGATACTGTACTTCCGTACACATACTTGACACTACCGAACCTATCTGTCGTGTCAGGGAATGTTATTCACTGCTTCTATGTTCGAAGAAAAATGATAAGAAAGCGCTAATACTTTCCTAAAAAACAAGTTGTATAAGAAAAGTGCGTTACAACCAGAATTTGATAGTGGACAAGTTTCTGCACTGTAGTGCTATAGCAACCCATCCAATCACCTCCATTAAGTCGTTAACCGAAATTATAGCTAGTTCGCTGTTAATTGACCGCTTTATAAATCGATGTTTGGAAAATATGCTATAACTGGATGTGCTATAACGGCAGGTATTTAATGGACTCGTATAACGACATGCTCCCAGTAAAGTTAACTCTGAAGTAGGAACAAGAGTTCTATATTTTAGTCCTATATTTAGACATCTAGTTAATCATCAAGTTCGAAGTTGCCTGAGAGACCATAGGCTAAGTGTGGCTTATGACTTAAGACAGTGATAACTATGATCTTTGTCGAGTGGGCATGCTATATATCACTCTAAGTAATATACTAGCATTTATTATTTTTAATAAGCTTCAAAAACGACGTCTCAAACGTAGGTGATTTTTTTTATGGTTTATTTTTGAGGTTATATAAAAATGAGGTTTTATTGTTTGTATTTTAAAGTGTTATATGAATAATAATTGAATATTAATTACAATGCAAGTAAACCCAGCGAATGCCGATAGCGATACAGGATATGAGTTCTTCGAAATTTTGATTTTAAACTAAAAAAATGAAGGAAAAAAATGTATTTGGTCTAAACTTTATAACTGAGGTTTCGGATGTTTCGAAACGTAAAGAAGGCACCCCTCCCCCCCCCCACTTGAAAATATATTTAAGTACAACCGAGAAACTCATGCAGTTGCCTCAATAAAGTTGAATTGTAAGAAATTTGTTACATATACTGTAATAACTTATAATTAAGGAAGCTGTGACAAGGCTTATTTCACCAATGGCATTAATTATGAACAAGCACTTCTTATGTGAAGGCTTAGCCCAGTACTTCGTAATCAGTTCACTCATATAAATTTCTTTTTAATAATTGAACACTTGAATGGTTTTATTTTGAATTTCGTTAGAGCTTACTTCATGTCGTGGCATTGTTGGGATGCAGTTTCGAGACATTTTTAACATCTGTCATTTGTTATTTTTGTAAGGTGGTGAGATTGTTAATTGCAGTTTGAAATTGTCATGTACGCCTTGGTCATATAGTCAATAATGAAATTATTTTATACCGTACACACAATATTCAGTGTTTTTATGACTTTACTTTGATCGATGCATGATTGAAGCGAGAGGGTCTATGGCAACGCTAATTTTACATGTGTTCAAAGCATAAAAATTTGGCAGTGAAATAAATATTAAATAGGGCTTTACCGCCAACATTTTATACTATCATTTGTAGTATATAATGTATTCACGGTAACTTCAAGATTTTCTGAAAACCTGCTAAATATCTACTTTCAGGGAGCCGATTATGTATCCTTCCGCAGTATGTAAACAAAACATTGCCATGTGACACCTGTCAAACGTTTTGTAAACAGTGCCATGTGGGAACTGTCAAATATTTTATTAACAGTGTCCATGTGGGAACTACCAAAATTTATTTTTGAAGAGAAACAATGCCATGTAATCTCAACTGCCATATACTTTAATAAAATTCTCTAAATGTTTAAAAAATGCTAATCAATTTAGCGAAATGTTGTAATACATACAAAAAGGTAGATTGAAGTATATATCGGAACTGTTAATTATATAATTTAATTAAAGTTTACTTATTGTATTAAGATTTATTTACATATTTGCTGTAAGGAAAAAGTTAAATTTTACATAATAAACTTTTGGAAGTAGTATTCAGGTTAAAGATTTCACTGTGATAAATGGTACCTTATTTTATCGCATATAAGTGGCACATTTTATTTAAAAAAAAATTTATTGAAAACTCGGGGTGCGACTTATAGTGAGAAAAATTCCTCCAGCCCCGCAATAACGTTTCATTTACTACGAATTCACGGCCCGCAGCTCGATTTCCAAACTCTTCAGCGAACAAAATCACTTTCATTTTGAAACCTGCGGTGTAGGTACATCTCTGTTCCATCAAGAACTGTCGCGCTTCTTCACTGCAACATAAAAACAACACTATGCGGCGGAAAGACGAGTCACGGCTAACATTTGGCACTGAAGAACCAACGCTAATGTGCTGCCATCTCTTGGTCTCCACAAAAAGCTTTCGAAAATAATCGATTATCAGTTGGCGGCGACCAAAATTCGATTCCTTTGCATTCTTTGCGAAGGGAATAACGTAACGGAAATATTCAAATGCCTTTCTATATTTTGCACGTTTATTTGATAAACTGCAGAAATAACAACGCTAATACTAAAATTACATCTTAACCTAGAATTATCTTGTAAGTAGAAAGAATGTGTTACGTTAGTTTTATAACCACAATTCAGCGTCTCCAATATGGCGTGGTTATACTTCTGAAAAAAACGTGCCCAAACGAACAAGATGGAGTGTACGAGTCCGCTGGACAACAACTGAAATTTATTTAATTTCAATTAATAACGGTGAAATCTTTACCCATGAGTGCTACGTAAAAATGTAAATATATAGTTTAGCAATATTAACTTTACAATTACGGCATTAAATTTATACATATTAATATTTAACCTACGAACTATTTCTTTTCAGCTATAACCAACATGTCCCTTCAAAATCCGTTGTTAATTCTTACGGACTTTTAACAAATTATTAAAATTTATTGAAAAAATATACTTAAAACTTAAAACAACCAATTTATATAGTGCTTCAGTGCTAAAAGCAAGACAAAACCTTTTTCCATATACCATTTTTTTATAACCAATTGAACATGTAACTCCTAGGGTGATTTTTCAAAGGTTCTTTTTAAAAGTATCGAAGATACCGTGAATGGATTATACACAGTTAAATTTTGATTTTGTTTCTTTAATGCTTCCGCCGACATGGCTTAACACGTTTCAGCGTGGGTAAAACGCACGTTTTCAAAATAAATAACTAAACATACTGGCAACCTCTTTTCTTGCGAAAAGAGCAAAAACTTCGGATGAAGCAGTATTAGAACTTTCAAAATATCATGCAGAATTTAAAAAAAAAAACACATATTTTGGAATTCTCAACACAGCGAAAATGACATTTTCAAACTTTATATGAACCGTTTTATCTGAAAATTCGTCTACTGAATTTATGCGAGACGTGCATAGTGACTTCATTGGGGTTTGCAAAAGACGTTTGTTTTATAACAAAATGGTTGGGTCACTTCAGCTAAGTGCTTTGCTTGTAAAGGCGATGTGAGACTTGGTGCCGTGCCTATTTCGCCCTGAACGCTCCCTAGCTTCTAAATACTTTAATTGTACATGGTCATTTCCGTACAAACTCTAGTTTCGGATTGTGGTGACTGAGATAGCTCTGTATCACCACCAACACATCACACCACAGGAAATACGGATAAGATCTACGATTTATAAGCATACAAATCAGTTCTGAGTTGTATTATACTAACAGCACATTTCCACAAACAAAATTTTCGTTGGCATTCTAAAATTTTCGTTCGCATTCTAATAATTTTGACAGAGCTTTACGAAAATCCACAGCTAAGGACTGTCATGCTCATGAAATACCATCTACCGCCGCAAGAAAATTGGATATATTTATTGTCCGTTTTCTTTAAACAATGATGACGACAATAATTTGTATTTCTTCGTCCGCATGGGGATATCCATCTAATGTATGAGGAAATGGGCAGACTAGGCTTTTGCTTTGAGTGGCAACTAAACTGAAATTCAGGAAATTTCTTCCAAGTTATTTCGACTGGAATGGAATCCTTGACCTCTCAAGAGTACGTCATATGTTCTGTTATATGGACTAACGATGCGCTTGTTTGTCTGTGTTTTGCACGTTCACGTTCCAAGGTATTTCTGCATATGTTGGTAGTTTCTTGAGAGATTGTTTTTGGGGAAGTTGCGACCTCATTAAAACTAGCGTATAAGTACATTACGATAAATCGATGTAAAATCTGTTAATGATTAACTGAGCAGTTTTGAAAACCCTATTTGGATATATTTTTCTGGTGATTCTGTATCCTCTCACCATTTGTAAAATTAACACTGCCATGGACCCCAATTACTTATTTCATGTGTTGACCAAGATAATTTCTAAAATTGTTTCAAAAGTAGATATGTTACTGTAGTCTATTCAATGTTTCTTCACACTTTTTGAATCAAGCTATTGAAAAATTACCCCATGTATTACACGTTTGGTCATTTCATAAATATGCCATGTATCTCAAGCCTTTTAAACTTGTGTTAACATAAAATTACCCGATTTTTGGTTAAAATGCAATTTTATTTATATTTTATGTACAAATTATAATATTTAATTTATAATTAATATGAATAAAACAGCGGGGAAATGAATGTGTTGGTAATACCTAGTGTAACACATGGAATTTTAATTATCATTTTAATTATTTTGATGATATAGGTTTAAGATAACATACGTATATAATTTGAGAGTATAAATTTGCTTTACTAATCTACTAACCATAATTGAATGCCATAGGAATTATTTATTTCTTTTGACATTGTTTTTAATCTAGGTTAGAATTTTATCAGCCAGCTTAACTGCCAGTCTCATTTGTTTACACTTAATAGAAAGATATTTTGTTAAAATTAGAACTAGTAAAAAATTTAATTTCTGCTTGAGAGAGAAAGTTGTCAACATTTTGCTATGTGCAAATGCGATACTAGCTAGCCTATGAGAGAATTTGTTTATTTTAAAATAAGATCGTTGAAAATTTTTACTTTCTCTGCGAACGTTTTAAATTTTTTTTAGGATGTTTTAAGTCATATTAGATTTTATACTGGGGCTGTGGTGATCTGAGGTGATCACACAGCTAAGCGTTTACATTAATTTATTGATACACGAGTCCGAATAGCTATAAAACCAGGCAAGTGCGATGATACGAAGACGTGATAACATTTTCAAGCAAAGAAGAGGCCTGGGTTCGGACGACAACCGTGTTAAATATTAGCTATGTTTCGCCTTCCGCGATCTTATAAAGTGAATGTGCAAGGACTGAATTTACGCACATAAAAGCCCGTGAACTTAATATTTAGCGACGAGCTCGACGCAGAAGAGGAACTACGAGTACTGTAGCTACGGGGATGTCCACAATGACATTTTTACGTGACTACTTCAGCTAACTGCTGTCTAGGACGACCAACATTTTAATTCTCAGATAAATCTGAACAAGCTTAAATAGCGTGCAGCACTTGTTAAATAACTTTTTATCCTGCACCACAATTACATATATTTTTTAATTTAGTTTGCACATATTTTTAGCCGCGAAGACCCTGTACGAAAGAGACATGCTCTTTAATATATATTATATGCTCACACATAAATGTTGGCTAATTAATGTCGGTCACAGTATCTATAATTTGAGAGTTGTGAATTAAAACATTAATCATATTCAAATACCTTGGTAATTGAAAGTATAATTTTTAATGCCCAGTTCCATTTCAATTTCTAATCTAACCGCTCATCATAATATGTTCAAACTTAGCTTCTTACATCATATTAAAAGGTTTAAAGAATCAGAGCTGCCACTGTTCTCATATACCGTAGTTCGTCTGTATCTAGGTGTTGTATTTTTTTTTTTTTTTTTTAGCATGTTGTCTTGCAGATGGTGACACGTTTTAGTAAGTATGCCTGGTGGTATTACAGGAATTAAATTTGGTAAGTTTTATTGGTGGTCACATATCTGTCGGGTTGTTCTTCTCATATGTTCTGCAGTGTAAGCCGGGCAAAGAACATTCACGTACACTTTCTATTAAAATTTTTATGTTACATTACACTAGTAAAAAATAGTTTTCATGCAAACATTATTACATTGAGTGCACACGAATGCAGTGCGTTGTCCCGTTGGTGTAATTTTCTATATTCGGTTCAACTTTGTTTGTACAAGGCGGAGGAATATCCTGAAAGTAGAACTTTAGCAGAGCTTCAGAAAAAATTTAAGTAACCGTGAATGGACTATAATATGCCAGTTTGTACATTTATGCACTTTAAAAAAAAAATATTTTTTCAAACACATTTTAATGTGCAATTCTACGAATAAATTATAACTAAGTTTATGAAAATTTACTGCGAAATGTATCAAACAAAAGTAGAATTTTAACAAGCACTTACTCTAGGCTTCAAATTTATTATAAACATGGAGTTAATTTGCCGATTTAGTATGTTTCAGAACAGTTTCTTGTAAATATGCAATATTATACTTTAAGTGATACAATGAAATTTTTTTGCAATTAGTAACTAGTATCCAACGAATTGCTTGTAAAACGTACAAAATGTTTAATGTGTATTCTTGAATGAAACAGGAATTGATTAACATGCATTCAGTACGCACACATTTTAATATTTAACTTCTAATACCGCACTAAATTACTTTTCGTAGATCGTTACTAAATTTACTGAGAGCTTGTCAGTCGGTGTGTCCGTTAAAATATACGCAGTTAGGTAGTGTAGGAGATTTTTTCAAAGATTCATTTCAAAAGTGCTAAAATATGCAAAAAAAAAAATGAAGAATTATTGTTTCTTGTAATAATTTTGCTGTACATAAAAAATGTTCGGGCTCAGACTGCTGTTTCACATATTTTCTAAGCTCCCTTGACGTTTACAAGAAATTTTTTAAATTTGACTCAGTTGCCTTAACAGACTCGAAGCAATTTGTTAGATTGTCAAAGGAAAGTATTTTTAACTTGGCGAACTTTGCTGCTCTCATTTGCAGAAGACAAGCTTCATCAATGCAGAGAGTAGTATATCGTGGAAGAAGGCTTGTTAACCTTGGCCCCTAGGATTGAAACACGTCGGTTTGGTTTCTGCTGCCGACGTTTTGTTGCTCTTTGGTAGGTAAACTGATCTCCCTTCGTCACTGAATCCTCATCTTTGCTTCCATGCTGTCAGTTCGGTGTGTGGTCGGGATTACGCACCGCAAGTACATGTATCGCGCTCAGAGCTCAAGATACGTCATTGACGTACCTTCTACAGTATGATAGTGTGCGCATACCAGCTGCGCACTTACTAATATCCGTGTTATAACAGTGAATTGCTTTCCTTCCTACACAATTGTCAACGCTACGTGGCGTCAAGTGAGTTTAGCTAATTATTTACATAAATACATGTTTTAAAACGTTAATACACTTAACTTATACAAACTTTTTATGTAATTGGGGTAAATTGAAGTCTCGTTTAACACTTTATTTATTAAAGCATGAGTGTGCGTCACTGTTTGAACATGTGCCTTTAACAGTTCTGTTAGCATATCCCTTCCTCTACATCATTTTGATTGTGTTTTTTACCATATAGTTTAAGGCAGATGCTATCTGACAACTATGTTAGTAGTAGAAGCTGTAGTTTCTTGCGTTGCGTTACCTTAAGAGAATTCGCGTGGTCCAGTAGATACCATATAATTGAGAGTGCACGACAGCGCGCTAGGTAACGTATGCGCGATTTGTGTGGGACTTTATTTACTGCACTCTACCAAAAGGCTTGGTTCTATGATCAGCGGTACAGATATCAGTAATCACTTTTATAGTTCCTCACAATTTATCATGAGTGCCTCATTAAATTCCTATGTATAGAAGGAATCAAGACTGTCATTTTTAAAGACACTACCAGGGTTAGCTGTCAAACCTTTTAAACCAAACCTACACATAAATGACTCCAAATGGTGAAGAAACTGGCCGAGAAAGAGTGATAGTTACCATGACAACACTTTTGTTATGCAAGTGTCTGTCTCACTGCCAGGAAAGTTATGAAATTTATCGATTTGGTTTGCAAGTAACTTGGCTAAGTATGATTTTTATGGTAATTTCGATATGAGTCCAAAGAGTATTAGAAAACTTACCACGTAGCTATTCTCATCTAATCAAACCAGGATACTCTCAATCGTTTCTTCTGTATTGTCCGATAGGCAACCTACCTGGCAGGCTCTTCTCACGGCATGCGAGACTGCCTGCCATGAGTATCCAGTTCGTAAAGCCGGCCCCACACGATACCCATTTCCGTAGCAGTTTTCCTAGCCATTTTCTGCTAGCGTTTCTGCTCCCGTGTAGGTTACAATCCAGCCCCCTCCGGGGGGCTCTGGCTCCGGGTATAACAGTTTTCGTACCCATGGGCATGCACGAAACGGTAATAGAACGTGTTATAAATTTCTGCTATACCCATGGAGCTACGACAGACAAGATGATTGACCCCGAGTATCAACCTCAAGCCATATATATCCGTTTAAGAAAATATTATGGGTTCTGTAAATCATATTTATGTACTAAATGAAACTTATTGTACGAATAAGTAACGGGAAGAGTTTCAATTTACTGCCATAGTCTTAATAAAATAATAAACACAACTTAAAAACAAGTGATAACTGTGGATTTTGCCATATAAACATTCTTTTATAATGCAATTTCGTAAATTGTCTATATATCTCAGTGGATTGGTGCGCGGGTCTGTAGATAATAGTGTAAGGTTTTAGAGTTAATTTGTCTGTCGTGTAACAAAGTTTTTTTAATTTTTTTTATGTGACACGTTATTGCTGTTTATAAAGTATGTTATTGTTAGAAAACGTTTATTTCTAGATGATGTTTGTCTAAAATCAATAATACGCAAGTAACTGCACAGTGCAATCGGCTGCCTGTGGATGTTTGATAAACAAATCGATTGGTTTGTAAAGTAGATAATTCTAGCTGTGTAGCACGAGTAATGTTAACAGGATCATATAAAAGCCATATTTTTAGTGTTGTAATTTTTTTTTTACTTTTTTTGGCCTTCTAACCGTGAAACCTTTTTAATTAAGGAAAACACAAGATTAATTATTATGCTTGTTAAAGATAAATATTTACATAATTTAATAATGTGTTAATTAGTCGCGTAAATGTCCTTTGTACATAAATGTGGATACAGTACCTTGTTTTTTATACATAAGCAGTAAGTGCCGTCACTGAAATCATTGTCCTTAATAGTTTAGTACTCGTACTCAGAAACTTAAATAAATTCAGTTTTCAGGAAAAAACAAACAATCTTCGTACTATGTGGATGTACCATAAAGCACCTACATATACTATTTGATTGCATTTGCACCCCTGCCAACTATGGAATGTCTGCCATTTGGGAGTTGTTTTTGCCTGCCATTTACAATTTTCTGTCAGTACTTTAGGTAACGCCGGGGATGAACTGATGCATTCTTTTCTCTCTTCTGCAAAAAAAAAAAAAATTATGACTTTTATTGTGCCCATGGGTATAACAGAAGGCAGCGGAAATTGAGTATCGTGTAGGGACGGCTTAAATGACCACCTGTCATCCTGTGATCCCTTCCTCCTTGCAAACGTCAACGGAAGTGTTTCTTACGTATATTTACATGCACAAGTACTCGTCCGTAGTCGCTTGAACATCACGAGGTCCGATGGGTGATGGCTGAACACCCACTCACGACAATGATATTAACTTGAATACTGAGCAGGGTTATCAAGCACTTCCGAGCTCATTGCGTTATGAAGATCCAGCTACCTTCGGCTTTATATCCATATCCGGGAGATTTAAGTTCCATTAGGCATTGATACATGTGATTTTGGACACATTCACACATTTAAGTTTAGTTATGAGCTCACTACTTCAATCTTAGCGAGGAAAATTTTTCTTATTTTATTTCTTAAACACATATTATTTACTGTTACTCAGAAATAATATATGTAACTACTGAAAGTGACTTTACATTTTTCTATAAATGAACTTAATATGTTTTCAATATTCAAAATGATAAATATAAACTGTTTAAAATGTTTAATAATAAAATTTCATAATAATATGATAAAATATAAATGTATCTAGTTTAGTGCTTTTTCAGAAAAACAAGGGTAGTTATTATGCCTAGACAGTGTTGATAAACCCTTGAAATATTATGGACTGTTTACACATTCGCGTAACCTACTTTTAAACAGCGTCTCATATATACTTACGTGAGATAAGTCTAGAACTACGAACTGCTAGTTCAATTTACATTAACCTGCATGCTGTGAGCATCTGGTATATTTTAAACAAACCGTAAAATACAAGCAACCTACCCTAATAATTACATTTGTCTTAAGTTTTTGATAAGTTTTTGTTACTATAATATAATTCACGCATTTCCAATAGTTATACTTCTTAAAACCGATTACACCCCATAGAGAAATGGTGTTTATGTCTGATAATACTACACTATAATAAAAAGTTTTCATACAGTATATGTTAAATAGGTAACGACGTTCTTAATAATACATTTAGTGTAACCATATTGTTTATTATAATTAACGAGGTTATGCCAATACTCCTTATTGTATCAAATATTTTAGACAATTTTTGCCGATTTATTTGTATATCAGTGTTACGCGGTAGAGTTTCTTTTTGTATTTAGTACTGTTTATGTATATTTTCAATGGCTCCCTTCAAATATTGCTTGACGTGTATTTTTCTTATAAAATGACTACAATATTACACGCTTAGAGCGTATCCGTATTTGTAACACTCATTAAACAAAAACAACTCAATCTTACTTAATGTTGCGTATTCAATCCAAACACTATGCACTACCATAAATAAAATTAAAATTTGTAAATCTGTCATATTCCGCCCACCTCCGCACTATTCCGTGGGAGAATCGTAGTCTTCAGTGCTCGCATGTGAGTAGCCAAACACTGTACACCGTGTATAGAAATAACCTACTGGAAGAAATATGTAAACACAACTGTCCACGACTGACTCACTTGACACACGTCGTCCTTTTCTTATAGCAACTCTGATTGCGTCCATACGTAACTTTACTATCATGCAACACTCGTTTGAAGATTTACTCAGGAATTAAACACACCCTCTTCCATTTTAGCAGAAGAGTTAGAACAGTTAGTATTCAAATTTGCCGCAACACATCCCACGCCTCACAAGGTACCGCGAATAGCTAACATAACTTCTTATTACCTTAAAACTTTTCTCTTTTATTGATGTGGGCTACTCAATTACAACATAGTTGAAAGGCAATGGCACAGAAAAGGAAGGGGCAGGGCGTGTTTGTAGCTCTGAACTCTCTTGCTTAAGGTGGACTCAAATAGTCCGTTGCATCCGTCAATCGTCCGTCCGTCAGTCAGTCATCCGTCTGTGTTTTCGTCCGTCAGTTGAAAGCGATTCACAACAATCCATCGTCCGTCAATCCTTCTGTACGGCAAAATTTCAGCGTGGCAACTTATCATCGTGGTCTTTCTTTAGTTTGAGATATATTTTGGTGGAAATACATTTTCAAGAAAAAAATATTCTGGGGAAAGAATTTTTTAACATAATAAAAATTTAAACTGATTTTTCCACATTTTAAATTCCTGGATGCACCGCAAAATATAAATAAACACAGATCCACCGCCTTGCATTTTATTTTAAAGTGCGTATTCGCGTCTAAGGAATGTCATCAGAAGGCGGTGGCTCGTCCATCCGTCCGTCGAAAGTTGCAGTTTGGTAAATATTTGACGGATGGATGGATATAAAAAAAAGTTGCCCTGCGATTGGTTGAAGATCACGTGACCACCGGACGGACGGGCGACTGATGGATGCGACGGATGGTTGTAAGTTCAGTTTTACTCACATCTTTTTTCCTCCCTGAAACAATGTATTTACGCTTTTCTCCAGATTTAACGATATGGACATACTAATACAAAAATTAAAAATTTTCTTCCTGCGTATGTGCTCGAAATAAACAGTAGACGTACATAACATTGAATTGCACATAGAAATATTAATCAAGTCATGAGCCGAAATGTAATCCGTGACTTCCACTGGCTTATAAAGGAGAGGAATCTAGCAAGAAGTACTTACTGTACATTAAGGTTCTTTATTAAACTTACAAGACTTCTTATCAGATCCTTAATACGCGCTCAGTATGAAGAAACATGCTAAAAATGAATTAATATGTTAATTACATTATTTTAATATAAAATACCAATTGGGTGGTGAAGGTTTAGTTGTATGATCGGGTATGCTGTGTGCTCATGGTGTCATTTATTATTTCTTTAATTACTGTAGAGATACACTTTTTTATATGGAAGTATATGAAGTCATGTTAATACAAAAATTTCGTATCTGGACCCCGAAAAGAGTCAAAATAAAAACTTTAAATTAACGTACTTGCGACAATTGTATCTGTATTATTTAGATTCTGTTGTAAGTTTCAGTTGAATTATGAAGGAGTGCGCAGAATGAAACATAGCTTGGTTTGAAACAGGAGTGATCAAGTTCAATTTCAAATAAGATATTTTTCTTTCTTTCTTTAGAATATGTAATAAAATTAGACGTGAGTGCTTAGTTCTGTTCATCAAAAGCACTTGCGTATAAGACGAATTGCTATAAATAATCCGACAAATTTATTTAGGTCAAAAACTCTGCAGCAGCTTTTTTTAAGCTGTAATCTTTTTTTCACGTATCTAGTCTGGCTTCTTGGCAGCGGTATCGGGGTCGTCTGGCTTATTGCCTGCGCATCAGGAGCCGGCTCGACAAGGGGCGATGGAAGCTCAGCGGAAATTAACTGACCAATCTAATACGTCCCTTCTGCCCGCCGGCTTGCAGGAGGGAGGCGCTAACACCGAGCGTGTGATCACAAACGTGGGCAGGCATAGTAACATGTGGCTGGAGGAAGAAGACTTGCAAGATTTATTGAATTCAGATTTTTAATGAAACCACTATGAATGATGCGAGAGATAATTAAATATACGCTTTACCACTACTGTAAGTTTAATTTTTGGCTTAACATTACATACTATTTTAAATTACTGCCCGTGACCAGGAGTAATGAAACTGGAATTTTTTTCATGCAGTTTTACGACCTTTAATGCTATCATGTTAACTTCTCTGTGTGTGTATGCACGTATGTATGTTTGACCTTTAAGTGAGAACGCTGTATGAAAAATATTTTGGGCTGTAATTAGTTTCTTATGTACTGAAAATATGAGATACATTAATGACTTTTAAAAGCATGTGAACTTATAAGATGGAAAAGAATAAAAATTAGCGTAGCCCCAAATCAGTGGACGTTGCACATGACACAGATAAAAATTATTTAATTCATAGAAAATATATTTTGTTTTTTTCCTGGAAAGAAATTACTACATATGCTCATATTCTTGTCCTAAACACAATTTTTATTTTTGCATGGGAGTTTTCCTACCTTAGAAATGCTAGTGTCTTGGATAACGTTAATTGTATTCTATTTTCGCTCCCTTTATTTAATGCACGAAGACCTTGAGAATGTTAGACTATACGTTACGTCACAGACTTTCAAGGGTGGTAGGGTTAAATACCACCAAGACTAGGTTTTAAAGCGCATGCAGCACGGCGCACTCGTGTTCAGCAGCGAGCTGTGATCACGAGGTCACGCCAGCATTGCGCTTCTTGTATACTAGCGCAAAAAGAACGGTTTGTTATTTTATATCACCGATTACGACTCAATCTTACGTACCATGTTTAAGACCAAGTACACGCTATCCTCAATTCTGTACATAATTCTTCTGATTAACTTGAACAAGCGACGCTACTGCCATGTTGTAAAACACAACTGTTTATATCAGCCACGAAGATGTCCGGCTTAACGACTCGTCCTGTATACAATACACAATTTTTCTCGTTATTGCACTGACGTTATCGGTAAACATTACCAGTGTGCGTGCCTGTGATCATAAATTTACCTTAACATACCGCGTGGAAAGGTTTATTGTAGCTCACGTGCTGAATTAGGAGCGGCATTGCGTAGAGAAATTGCGTACAACCTAAAAGTATACCGGGCCTAAGAATTGATACGGTCGTGAGAAGTCTACTATCTATAACCCTGCTGTTAGGCCCATTCTACAACACTCTGGTGGGCAAGAAAACGGACACCGAACACGTAAAAGCAATGAGTGGTCGAATCGGGATGAGTTTGAGTTATCCCACAAAACACAGAGACGTAAAGATCTGTACCCTGCGAAAGAATCACTGTTGCAAATTACTGACATAAGATTTATGATATAAGCACCTCATTTTTAACATTTGTATAGTTTTTAATATTCTATAAATATTGCCGCTAAGCGATTCGTGGTGTATATTAAAACACAAATGATTAAAGCTACCTTTAATCCATGCACTTATTTTCTTTTAAATAAAAGTGGTGAAGGAAACGAATATCATCAAAGTAAATACTTTATTTCAATTCGCTACACGGATTGACGGAAACGAAAGAGTTGGGTGTTGACCAGGCTTCTTACTTTCTTCCGTACCTATCCGTGTACATATGCATTCCATTGGAGATTGAACAGGGAATGTTTTACGTTGCCCGCGTCCATGATGCGTAGCCACGTCCGTTGTATAGTAATAAGGGCCTTAAACTGGAGCTGAGCACTAGCAATGAATTATGTGGGAGTAGTTTCCAAGGTCTCAGTCCCACCCATTTCCATCCCCTTCTTCTTACACTACCACATCAGTCGATCTAGGAACTCTGCACTGCGTTACGACGTCTTCTGGCAAACTTATGGGCAGTTCTTTGAAAATGGTAATTAGAATTGAATCACGATCCGTTAAAAAATTTCAAATAGAAGTCCAAAAAAAAATTAGTACCCGTACTCGTTACTGCGTATGTTTTATTCTAAACACTTGTTACAATATATATGGTAATAATGACATCGACTAACGAGAAGTGGTTTTACGTCTGAAGTTTTCCTGAAACTGTACTTATAGAATGGTAACCACTTACATTCTACACACGAGGGAAATAGTTGCCACAATAGTGGTATACTTATTTTTCAAAGAATTTCATTTGATCGACTTTTACTTGTGTTGGAATGTTTGCAGTGAGCAGAAAGCAAGAAAATAAGGACTTTCGAAAATTCCCAGTTAACACTAAGAGCCGGCAGTAGTGGTGGAAGTAAGAAAGATTCTTGATGATCTGTCAGTAAGCAGTGATCGGCATTCTCTTGGCGCCGTCGTATTGTTTGCGGACGAAGGGTCTTCAGAGAGGAGGGGAATCATGGCTTCCTGAGCGCATGAGCGGGGATCACGTACCTCCCCCCTTCCCCCTCCACGTTGNAGGAGGGGCTAGGGGCCGCAGTGGAGCAGCAGCTAGAGCGCTCGCCTCCCACCAAGGCGTGGCAATCGTGCCGGACAATGCCGCTGGTCGGCGTGTTTTCTCGGGGATCTTCCGTTCTCCCCGCCCTTGTATTCCGGAGCAGCTCTTTATACACCTCACTTCATCCTCCGCCTCTCAAGACCATGTTGCTAAGAGCCGCCCAAACGTCTCCACTCCACTCCACGAGGAGGGGCTGAGGCCACCCCCTCCCCTTCCCCTAGGTCCGGCCCCTCTCTGTCAGTCTGCCGGCGGCACCGTCGATGCCACCAGGTTTCCCGTTCGCGTCCCGATCTCGCTGCTTCGTCGTCGTCATCCTCACAAGTGACCGAGTTCCTTCCCCCTCGGCGGTCAAAACGTCCCTGCGACGTCGTGAATGGCGGCTCAAGGCAAGGTAGAAGACCAGGCCGACACGTGAACGAGGAGGTGCCAGCGGTCGCGCGCGCGCGCGCGTGTGCGTGTGCGTGTGTGTGTGTGTGTGTTATCCGGCAGAGTAAGGTTTCGTCGTCCGCTCGAAAGGCCGCAGCGAGGGTGGCTGCTGTCGCCGCAGCACACGACGAGTTTTATAACTAGTGTAAACGTGAAGGTGTGTGACCGACGCTCCGCTACTTGATGAGCCAACCAGCGAGAGTGTTGAGGGTAGTGCGCACGCAGTGAGAGGATGAATGTGACCAGCACGTCGTGAGTGCGGCGTGGGGCTCGTGGCGGTGGAGGCGGGGCGGGCGGATCCGTAGTCTGCTCGGGGCGATGCTGACNCGCCGTAGGTCCTCGGGCAGGAGCCGCCACGCTCGCCGCAGGCGCTGCTTCGTCGACCGCCGGCGCGCCGACAGGTACGTCAAAACACAGAGTAGATGAATACACAGAAGCGCAATGACACGACGGTACTGGCGTAACTATTCTTATTGGCTGCGCGAGGCTTCGGGAACGGGCCGTGTCTCATTATCTACTACGTTCTGCGAAAGATGCCTCTTGGTTGGTCTGATTAGCAAACGGCTCCCGACATGTCGATTCCCAGTGACGCCATTTTGTTGGAGTCCGTGGTATAGGCGGCTCTTTAACATCTGTATTCTCAAGTACTCTGTGATCAAAGTTTGGATTACACGTCGCCGCCATGATTACCGTGGGCTGAGAAACCACGTATTGCCGATTGGTTTCTAACTGTCACCGGTCAGACCTTGTTACAGCATTGCTATAGCGACCGCGTCACATAAAATCCCTTGGCATATTCATTCCCTCATTATGAAGGGTATTTGTCAACGGAGCTTCTTTTATGGCTTAATCTCTTAACTTTCACAACTTGTTTATAACGCTAGCTGGACTCCTATAAGACTCCAAAAAAACGTTGTTTTGGCTGAAAAGCGGTATTTCATAAAAAAAACTCGGACGTTAGTTCAATTCATTTGCCTTTTTTTTATATACTCTCGTCACCGAATATGACCCCTGTTTCCCAGTTAATACGCATGTGCTGTATGTGGTTATTACTAATCTCCATTTCAGTTCGTTCAACTCCTGTAAGTTGGCCAATCATAGAAACTCTCCGTTTACAAACACGCTACGGTTGTTCTCGCGGCTTCTGAGTATGGAGGAGCGATAAGGTTCACATTTGCAAGACCGTCATTGTGCGCTCCAGCCTTTGTGATCGCCGAAAGCTGATTACGTGCAGCAGCAAAATAAGTAACACGCCTTTGGATTTCGTGCCATGACTTCACATGTTATGGTCATTATGTTCGTCCTTGGGCGTAATCGTGGTGTAGGGCCCCGCCTATGAGGAGCTATTTTGCGCGTCTCAGATACACTGGCAAAGAGCGACAAGTACGACACATACACATCCATTATATCCATTACGTGCCTTATCGATTTTAAGGGCAATGTTTCGAACTGGCTTACTATCTTCCAGACATGCTGTAACGTAGTAAATGTATCGGGCTGCATGCGTGTTAAAAATAATCGTGAAAACGCCTAATTTCCTGTTTTGAATAACTCATTATGTAAATGTGTGACATACCTTTATTTTAAATAACACTCGCCTTAGCATAAAATTTTCATTACGTACGGATAATTTCAAGATGGACTTCCACTAAGCTTCTTACACTTATTGTGAGGTAGTGATTTTCTAATCCGGGTGTTTACATCTTACTTATTCCATTTCCGAATTAGTCAGTTCGTAATTTTAGTTTTGTTTGTTCTAGTTCGGATACAGTCCGGCAGTTATTTGTTTTGCAGTCGTGATAAAACGTAGTAAAAATAATATAATGGTCGCTACTAAATACACTGTGTCAAAACCATGGGTGGTATAGACAAAATATTTTGTAATTAACCATTCCATTGTGTGTGTGAAAACGAAAATGGTTATTTTGTAATCACCAAAAAATCATTATTTTTTAATACTTCAAAAACTTTTTTAGACGTTAGAAATCAATATTATGTTCACCAAAAAACCGCAATGTGAATTTTATTTCAAATTTTCTTATGGTGGTCATAAGCGGTTGTGTTAAAGTATTTTACTGTAAATTTAAGGAAATCCTACTTTGAAAATAACGCGTAATTCTACATACGATGATTTCCTTATTGCAACACTATAGTAGCAACACTTATAATTTGCAAGAAAAACTCAAAAACTCGCTATAATTAATATACCAGAAATTAAGCTTGACGGTTACCTGCAATTGAAAAAAAATTTCTAATCACTGCACGCTAATTTTATTTTGAAATATATAATCGTACAATGTCGTGTATCTTCCAGTGGTTAAAAATAATATAGAAGAGATTCGACAGTGTCATAACCTGTATGTTCATAGATGTGTTAGTTTCGTTGCATACGAAATACCAGATAAGGTAGATATTACACAAACGTTGTAATTTTCAAACAATCGTGTTAAGTGGTCTTTTTGTCGCCTAGAGAGGTGGCGCAGCGGACACTGGAATGTGCTCGGGAATTCACAGTGCGCGGTCATCCTGAGTTCAGTTTTCAGTAGTTTTATATATTCGCTATAGGGCAGTGGTCGGTAGGTACGTTAGGCTCAATGCCTCGTCGATATCGAAGTCATTAGAGACGGAGCAAGCTGCTCATGGAAGGAATCGGCCATGTCCTGCAGAAAGGAACCACCCCAGCATTCGCTTGCAATGATTTCGGGAAACCACGGAAAATCTAAAACAGGATGGCCAGACCGGGAATCGAACTTAACTGCAGTCGGTATGGTTCCATACTATTGTCAATGGCTGAGACTTTCGCCAGTCCTGAATGTCCGAGCACACATTACCGCCTATAATGACTCCGCTGTTGATGAGACGTTTATTTGCACGTTGTCTTCAAGTTCAGTAGACGTCAACATGGATAAGAGGAGGCTGGCACTGATCGGAGGCGGCTACCTACTTAGCCTGTCGCTCCAGCCAGACCGAAGGGTGGATGAGAAGAGGGAAAAGAAGTGTCGGAACGAAGACGGGAGATGAAACACCAACCGGACATATGACCGGACACTGCTGTAGTGTCCGGTCATATGAGAATTCCCTGCCGAAGAACTCCTGTCGGGACCTGGGGTTGAACAGGAGACTACAACTTCAGTAGGGTAGTGTATAACCACTGAGCCAAACGTAGCCCCCCACAAGACGTTAAGAACGTTTTTTAAATTTGTCTTATTGCTTTAATTTTGTCTACAGAATCTTCCGATTCGAGCACGGCCTGAGTTCGCGGTAACGCCTGATCAATGGGGGTGCAAACTGCGTAGTGTCAAATTAGTGAACAGTAGAGATCTGAAAATTTCGCCGATTAATCTGGCTACAAGCTAGACTCCACAACCATCTATGCACTCGAGACTCAGTATTCATCGGCTGATGTGTCAGTTTTACCCCAGAACAGGCAACACGGATTTAGTATTTTTGGTTCAATTTCATCTTCAAGGAGTGGCTTACAAACCGCACTTGAAAAATAAATTCAAATTTACAAGAGTTTAAGGTGTAGCTTATCCTCAAACGAATGAGCGAAATTACCGGGTTTGTAGTGATAATACTGTTAAACATGTCTTTGTTGGCTTATGAACTATTTGCTAGTCAGACTCGTCGCCGTATGATCGGGTAGTCCTGGGAATCGCAGTTTCCAAGGACGCTAAATTATGTGAGTAGAAAAGGGAGGTTGAGATCATCTGTGCTAAAAATAAGGTACCTGGTTACTATAATATATTCTGCTGCATGTGGCACTGCGAAATAGATCATTGTTATAACGGAATCATAATTTTACTATAACTATTGTAAACAAGGTTGAAGTTTTTAAAATTAAAGTGTTTATTTCGCTATCACCGTTAAGCATTTGAAAGAACTACAAGAAAAATAAATTTTTATCACCAAAATCATTTCATGAAGCCTAATAATATTTTTAATTTTTTTTTCAGTTAGCGTATAGCCAAATTTTGAACTGTAGCGTATGCTTAAGTAATTGTGCTTCTGCGATTCTCTATGTTTCGTATGGATTGCGAATCATAGTTGTTCAGGTCATCTGAGCGTATCATAAGGTTTGGCACAAACAGCAATACGATGTGAGCCCTAGTTTGGCTCCTCTCACGACCACTGCTAATTGGTCAATCACAGCAAATCCTGTCCATAAAAATAACACGGGTTGAAATATTGCAAACCGTACTTACCTATAACGCAAGCAAGCGCCTAAAGTGACATTGGTACGTACAACAAATGTTCAGGCACTGAAACACGTAACGTTCCATCCGGCAGAGCATTGCAACTCCCCCTACTCCACGCATGTCCAAGTCGCATTAGTGTGCGCATTAGGTTAAAATTTCACAAAATCCATTCAAGGCAAAGCAAAGAACTAACAATATCCAGACGAGACTAGGATTTTGTGTTGATCAGATGAGCACGGATGAAGGATTCCTACAGCGAGTACAGCGAAAATCGGCCAGACCTGAGCGCTAGTGTGGCTCCGCCCACCACACAGCGCATGCGCAGGCTATATGAATGTCGACCTCTTAGTTTATGGCCGTGGGTTTGTCATACCCCTTGCTTTATAATTTTTATTTAATATATAAGCGATTTTACTGTATTTAAATATTTATAACATTGACTGCATTTTCTTGTATAAGTGGGAAAGTTTGAGTGCTCTGACGATATTCTCTTTGTGATTCCTCGTATTTAAATACTACATTATACTGGCATTATCGTATATTATTTGGAAAGTAGGAGGAAGGAATACATTCTAAATATTATAATAATACTGGAATGTCTATGAGATAATAGTCGCCATCTATTTGGACCTCCCTCCGGATTCCCTGGCCCGTTTACAATTAGTTATTTGTAGGGTCAGTGACTTTTCGCGTAAAAATCGGAGCAAACAGTAGACTTCAATACTATATACACATCTCAGCTGTTGTTAAACCTCCATTGGCTGCTGGTGCCGTGTCGTCTTTGGCCAAGCCACTAAGGACTAAGTAACTCTGACACTGAACCTTCGTGATTCGTGCGAAAACGGTTAACACGGGCCAGAACGTTGTTTAGCCAATCAAAGAAGCTGGATGAGCCTACAGTGCTTTGGACTGTATCTTGCCTCGAAATATTTTCTCGAAGTATCACTGCCCCTAGATATTTTTATTTGGAACGCTTCGATATGAATTAAATTATTACAAAATATTAAGGACATATATATAATTTTTTTATTAATTGATGAGAAAATAATAAATAGTTACCAATGATGAGAATCAGTTAAAGTACCGTGGGGCCAGTGGGCTAAGTGGAATATGCTATTTATAAATTTAACCGTAATTAACTGACTACTACAAGGGATGACATGTTTTGAAATTGAATTCGCTGGCTAGGTGTGAAGAACGTCAGGATGCCTGGTGAGGTTGGAAACGAGAAACGACGGAATGAAGGCGGGCAAGGTCAACTTGAACACTTCGAGGAAACCACTTCACAGATTCCACATGAGGATCTCGTCCCGAAATGGTGTCTGATTTTTTATATATATATTTTTTTATGCTTTGGTTGATATTTACGACAACAAGTTTACTAATTTCCATATATTTGTTCTTTGATATGTCTATAAATATAGAGGATTTTATTTACATGGTTCTATTTTATTGTCACTACAAGCAACAGAGAATGTTCACTTAAATCTTTAATGCAATTCGATTACATTATAACTATTCAACTTCTAAAAAACACCCAGAAAATAACTGTAAGCTAGTTTATAAAATGTTATCATGATATGAATTGGCCACCGTTCAAAATTTGGCCACTCCTGTTACCAGTTGATAGGTTATCCTGTTTTTATTTCTGTGTTCCCTGATATATGTATTTCACTGCGGTAGCGACTAGTGCCACGGGTAAAAAAATTGATGCCAGTGAAAAGTTGATTGCTTTTGCTTTCTGCAAAGTCACTGACTGTAAGAAGTTATGCCGAGTTTTGTTCCGTTCATTTGCACCTACAATCTTGATGCATCGTCATAGCTTAGCTACAATACTTAAGCCATTTCACATGGCCGTACTTCAGTTGAGCTGACGCATGTTTCAGCGCTGTCAAGAGCTGTCATATTTCCACACTGTTATAGCACTTGATTGGTTCATGTAACCTTTGACGTCAGGTGCAGATGGTGCAGTCTAGTGTTACCTTGCAGATCACTTGAGCTTGCTGAACTTCGTATTTTGAGGCCAGTTTGTACGCACTGTAACGTGTTCATCTGAGAGAGATCATGAATGACACATGCCAATGAAAAGCGCAAAGAGACTAGATAAATAGAGCTAATTGCGTCACATATGCGTATGCAGGGAGTGTGCCGGGTGTGCCCAAGCACACCGTAACGATCGTGAAAATGTTTCTGATTTGAATTTCAAGATATTTATAAAACAAGGTTTACTTCATAAGATAATATTGACATGTAAAGTGACTGCTAATGTGTTTGTAATGTATACCTACTAATTAATACTGGATTTTAAACATTGTAGTTTTCAAACCTAAATATATATTTTTTTACTTTCCTCTTTTTATTAAATAGAACTAATATAAATGTTTAAAGCTATATAACTAAACTATTGATTTCACATGGAATTTTATAAACATTAGCGTCACACAATTGAGTGTTACGTAAATATTATAAGGAAATTATTGCGAAATACAGTTTTCTTATAAAATTATATTATGGCACAGCTATCACTTATTAAACTTAAAAATTAAACATTTCCGGGGAGGATTTCCTGGATCCCTACTTTATAGGGGGTTAACGGAGAATCTCTTTGTGGCACACCTTATTAATGAAGGCTGCGCCAGCCTATCCACCAACATACATTTGATACTTAACTGCTTTCTTAAAGTCTGCCATTATGTTTTATTTATCTTCATTTGAAAAATGAATATATCAGTTTAAAATGTTGTTTGCATCAATAACAACACCACAATCCACGCCTGACGTACGGAAACTGCCGACTCTTCTTTATCAAGAGGTACGCAAGAGAGATGAGCACTTTGTCGTAAAACAGGCAAGTACACATAAGAGAAACGGCGTGGCCGTTCCTTTGATGCGAGCATACTCATTTGCTGATTGGGTGCCCGGGGCTCTGGCACAGGCTCGGAGTCTGACTGGCTACTGCGTGCTGCGGGACAATCCTTATTGGCTGGGCTGCTTGCTGGTATAGTACATTCGCAGTTTATTCCCACTTTTTAAATCAAACTGTTGAAAAAACCGCCAAGTGTGACGTGCTTGGTTGTTTGCTAAACGTGTCACGTAACACAAGCGTTGTATACCTGTGTTTACATCAAAGTTTATGGTTAAGTTTAACTTTAACTTGTATTATTATCCATCAATTATAATATTTGATTGATAGCTAATATGACTACAGACAGAGCGAAAATAAGTGTGTTGGTAACGTCTAATAACAAAATATTATTTTGTAAAATGTTATTACACTGAGTGCACAGGAATGCGTAGCGTTGGCCCTCTTGTGTAATATTTTAAGCATTGTGTGTATGAGGCAGAGGAATACCCTGGAAGAATAACTTAAGTAGAACTTCAGAAAGGTCGAAATTAACCGTGAATGGAGTATAAGTATGTTACCAGGGGCTGATTGGCGAACGGCTTTCCGACATGTTGCTGACCAGTGACATCATTTCGGTGGCATGTACAGCTGGAGTTCGCGGTTAAACCCTTTCAAACCCACTTTAATTTACGGTTTCAGGTGTTGCAAACAAAACATGTTATGATGTGTGCTGTACTTAAATCGACACAACAAATGTTTCGTTGCCACAACCAATGAGCTGTATAGGCTATATGTTCCGGCTACAGTAATATTAACCTATTATGACCTAGACCAGTAAGACGGTTTACAAATAATTTACCCACAGGTAAGATCATTAGTCATTGAGCTTCGTAGTGTGCAGCACAGGCCAAAATTAACTACACGGGCGCAATGTACACAAATGGGTACACTGGGTCTGAATGGGTTAAGCAATTGTTTGACTTCTGTTTTCGTAAGTATTCTGCGGGCACACTAGGTCTTGCAGGTACTGCAGAAGGCGAAGGAACTACCAACTTAAGAAATATCGCAACGCTGGGGTTGTTTCTAAAGACGTGGACAAGGGTGACCAAACTCTCTGTAAGATGATAACGCGCATGTTCTGTTGTAGCACGCTTATGCTATCTACCTGGTCACACTGTGGGGACAGAAAACTGCCAGACAGCGTGGACGAGCGCATCAGAACTCTAACTCTGAGAACTAAAGGTTACAATACTTTAATTTCTGTATTCAGCCCTAATCTTCCTCCCAAAAATTGCAGGCAGTGAAAATATTCATTACATCGGTAAGCATAGACCCTGTAACGTCAGTTATTACCAGACGGAATGAGCTCTGTGCTATTTTTGCAGCGCAACACCGCTCCGCGCTCGAAGACGTAAATCAATCGGAGTGACAAATTGACAGATGGTAGACGCCCAGGCCGCAGACTTGTAGCAATTCACAAGATGAATTTCTGCTGTCAGGGGACGCGACAATTGCGCGCCGAGTGACACGTCGACGAATCACACCCCGTTGTCGCCTCGCGACTTTCCGCCATTGGCACCTTCCAGCTGCACGCGCTTTACGGATTACCTACACAAATATGGGCCTGTCATTATATTTACGCCAGTTCACATTATTGCATAACTTGACAGCCATTGGCCAAAAAAGTGTAAACATACCCTTATAAATACAGTTCATGTTATTTTTAAAAGTACACAACAGTTAAAAAAAACTGAATAACTTAATAAGTAGAGGAGACTAGAAAAAGTTGTAACAGGGTACGGTTGCAACAACCCGAATATTCGCAAAACTATCCACGGCTAGATGAGAGGTACAAGGGGAAAGACACGTGGCTTGCCTGTATGGACCTGATCAACATTGTTGCGTCGCCCTCCGCGCGCTTTGTTCACTTGTAGAGGGACCTATAGTGTTTTGTCAGACCAAAGGTAAGTTGTTTCTTCGTTAATATTATAATTTACGTTTTGAGATTTTCCTACGTAATTGGTGGACTTAAGAGGTAAGTAAACAGTAATAGGTTTTTATGTAGGCTATTTGGATGTTTTCTCTCGCCTCTTAGACCGTTTCACTGGCCCATTATGAGTT
>NQII01001423.1:74496-116049 GCA_002778355.1 Clitarchus hookeri
TATGGTTGTAACATTTTTTGTGGGTACGATTGTAACATTAGTTATATTTTTGTTTTACATTGTAGATGCCCAGGAAATGTGTCAGGAAGACATCGAGAGGTGTAAGCGACATATCACGTTACAAGGATGCATACGACGAAGTAAAAAGAGGGAGTTCTTTGAGACGAGAAGCAGTGATCTACAGAGTTAACCACGTCTCTCTGCTACGATACATAAGAAAGAGAGATGCCACGAACGAAGCTACCGAAGCAGAAAATATTAGTATGGGATATGTAGCTCATAACAGAGTCTTTTCGGAAGATCAAGAACACCTACTCGCTAAATACCTCATCCGTTGTGCAGATATGTACTTCGGTCTTTCTACTTAATGGGTAAGAAAATTAGCATTTGAACTCGTCGTTAAATACAACATAAAGATATCTCCATTCAGAAGTTGTTTTGTTTGATTAGATACTATTTTACTAGCTTCAGATTTTTTTGTAAATACGATGTTAACTTGAAAATGTTAAATTTTTTAAAGTGATTAAAGAAGACTGTTTAAAATGTTACTAAAATGGTGTCGTATTAACCTTAAATGATGTAATAGTACTCACATGTGATTTATTAGTAATAAAACTGATTGAAATGCGTGCATTGTGTATCATTTGTGTATGTTTCAACTGTTACAACCGTCCTTGTCATGGGGTCAGTTGCAACAGTTGAACACGTTTTTGTGAAACGTCTCCTGTCTGGCAACTACTGCATCTAGGCCTATCACTTTAATATAAAATCTGAAGACAAATGGGTACTCTTCTATGTCAAGCTACTTATTTGTTGTTTACAGCTAAAATGGCAATCCTACGAGTGGTCAAAACAAAATTGTTACAACCGTACCCAGTCTACCGTAAGTGTAGCTGTTTTTCGCGAAAAGGATCCACTACTAGTTGTATTTCTAATTATTTTAGCTCAAATTGACTTTCGTGACTTAAATGGTTACACGTCTTCGCCTCAGAGTACTTAAAAATAGAGAAATGAAACAGCCATTTATACAGCAAATTCTTGCTACACACGCCAGCAAAATTACGCCATTGGCCAGCAAAATGTTGAAATGCCGTTCGCCAATCAGCCTGGTAACCTACTCGCAGTCTGTATCCCAGCCAGCGGGGAACTTTTCGTAGCCTGCAGTAGCCAATCATAAATAAAGCCCGTTTTCAGAGCCTCGCGCAGTCAATCAATAAATTAAACCACCATGACATTTCGTCTCTGTGCACTTATATACTTTGTGTCTGTCTTAGCTGTCTGTCCGAGAATTACGCACATGTAGTAGCGGAGTAACTTAATTCAGAATGGTCAAGTTGCGTAATGGGGTCTCTTCTCACAGAGACATGCGACCAATAAGCAAGGAAAATGTGGCAGCTTTGCAAGTAGGATTTTGGAGTTTATTCTGCGTGTATAGAATTTCTTAAAAAAACAGGTACAATAACTAGTCAAAAATTGTGAATAGGCACGGATCGGAAACTAATATCTACAATACAAAACACAGAAAAAATTACGGAATTGCGTAATGGTCCAGAACAATATAATAATTCTAAATATAATGAACTATATTCCCAGAGTGCACCAAGACAGAGCAGAATTTTAATATAATTGTTAAAAGATTGGGAAGGTTCATATTACGGAACTACACCAACTTGACTTAAATGGGGATGGAAAACCTCTTCTTGTCAGTCGATCGAGATCGGATCCATATATTTTTCGAAACAGAATTAGTCTATGATAAAATACGGTCTCTATTTTCTGCTTTAGCTATAAAGATCATACACATTTAAATTATGGTCAGTAATTGTTTTATCACGCCTAATTTGCTATGTAGTAAATTCATTGATTTTTATTTTTTTTTAATATAAAGGTATCTATATTATCCAGACCCTTAGGTAAATACACTTCCGAGTTTTGTATAAGCCAGATAGCCGCTATAACTGAGAAAGCCTATGTAAATGACGTTCCAGGAAATGCTTCGTTTCCCGGGAGCGAAACTAAGTAGACTATAAATGCGTTTTTACTAAGTTTGTAACTCTGTATAAACGATAATTATTTCAATTCTAAATCTAAATTTGGGGAAATTGTTTAAAAATAACAGAGATTTCATTTCAACACAGGAAATAATCTATTTCATTGAAATCGAAATAATCATTCAGATCACTTCAGTGGCCGAATTGACTGATTTAAGAGTGATTTATATAGATTTATATTTTTTTGTACCGATCAGTTGGTGGCAGTTAATTAACTGTATTTACAATGCGCCCATTTAACTGACTGAAATTACTAATACAGCTTTAGAATGCAAGAGTTGCTAAAGTTGATTTGCCGTTTAACCCGTGTACTATGAAGTCCTGCACATATCCGAAGCACTGGAAATTCTTGACACTTGACAATCTGAGAACTGTGCGTATTTACAGACATTTAGGACAAACGGCAGCTCAATGTCTACACCCACCATTACAGGAACATATATTCTGCTGGTCTAGCTATTCCCTTTAACACCGTCTTTTTTTGGTCCACACCATGCCGGATGCGTTTATCGTACTGAACAACGTTCGTTTATTAAGTGGCTGTCAGCCAATGGAGTGCCGAGTTAGCTTTGCCATTATCAAACTTTGTTATGTATATATATATGAGAGTGCATAAGCTCCCTGAACAAAAAGTGTCTCGTTGCATGTTCTATGTAGTAGTAAATTCTGGCTCCTGCCCATGGCGTTGCGCGAAGATGACTGACCTGTAAATACCTGCGTGATTTGCTGCGGAATTTATAGTTTGCAAAGATGTATTGCAGATCAACGAACACCTCGTTCGATGCAAAGCAAATGCTAATGACTGGCAAAAATTAGTTATTGCAGTAGGGTGTTCCAAAGGCATGAAAGTTCCAAAGGTTTGAATGAAGTAACTAAATGTGCACGTGTATCGAAGCATATGGTTATAAAGGTCTACTAGTAATTATAGCAGTGGCAAAAATCCCAGTCAAGGATTTTCGTCAAAATTGTGGCCAAAAATGGCTCTGATGGACAGATACTACCAGCGTGTTTCACGGCTGTGAATAGAAATTGCTCCGCTTCTAGACAAGAGTTATCAACGCAGGTCCTTCACAAACAATTACTGAAATAATTGTTCCGTATAGTAATGCATGTTGTAAAAATATGGGGAGAAGCGGCACACGAAAGGCCTTTGTTCACTTCTGCTCACAAAGTTTTCCGGTTCCATTGCGTGAAGCGATATAAACATTGAACTGAGCGTGAACGGAAAAGTGTGATCTGGTTAGATAAATCTCGTTTCTGCCTTGTATGAAAACTATTATGTTCATTGTAGGCGTTATGAAGCCTTCACTGAGAACTGCGTGCAAGATGTGTTTCATTCTGGACGTTGTTCTTTGATATAAGTACTCTGGTTGAGATTACAGAAAATTTGTACAAATGGCTACTCTAAGCTGCTAGAAAACCAGTTGTTGAAATTTGCTCATCGCCATACTCAGGAACATTATTCCTATCCCTGTAATTCAAGGCGACAGTTATCACGTTTATAGGGGTGCAAATGGGAGTGCACAAGGAATATTCAGGAATATTCAGAGGCATCCACATAGGCCTAAGTTGAATGGAGCGCAAAATCGTATGTTTAAACCCTCTTGAAAACCTGTGGAACTACCTGGAACAACAAGTAAAACTACAGTGAAGTCATTCATAAAATCTGGCGGGATTGTGCAATTCTTTGTGAAAGTGTGGCTGATCACTGATATCGCCTCTATCCAGACATTTGGCGCGGCTGTCATTCGTCCTCGTAAAGGTATTGCACGGCAAAGGTACGTTTCAGTAACAGGGGACTAATTATTTGCGCGGTGAGATTACAGCCTATTTTATTTTTAAATAAATATAGGCCTAAACCGTACATTTTCCGTCAGAAATGTTACTGTAAGTGTGATGGGATGTTCCTGTAAGATTGGAATTAAAAACAGGAAATACTGAACACACATCTCCGTTAAGTCTATTCTTATCGGGAGAGAATTTGATCGAGTTACCTAACAATGATTACTTGCTGGTAGAACAGCAAAGTGAGACAACCTGGCGAGTTGTACATCACAGCAATCAGCACCAATCTCGGAGTGTCAAATGCATGAACTGGAAGCATGACAATATATGAACATCGTATGGAATTTCATCAATTGATTCAGTGCCACTTTATGGCCACTTAAACCCAACTCTTAGTTTAAACTCAGTAGAGTATACATGAACACGTATCTTACAAATTTAGATGCCATTCTTGAAATATTTGTTCTCCAGTCATATAACTAATTTTTAAAAAAAGACCAAGGAAGATGCCGAATACAATCCCACCATACAACGTTTTTGTAATACAAAAGGTTTGTTTGTGTCTCAGACATGGTTTTAAAAAAGAACGTAGTTCAATTTTCAGCGACGAAAATTCGTACTGCCGAACCTCTGTCGGTTCCTCAGAAACCAGACCAGCCAGGGCGGCCCGAACAGAGACTAGTTTCCTTAAACGGGAGGTCCCTTTTCGGCACGGCCTTGTCCGAGAAAGACTTTTGTCCAAATTAATATTGATGCCAGTTCCCATGATTGCAACCAAGCCGCGATCATTCCCAGCTGTCACCCGCAATGGCATTAGGCTGAATTATCACGAGGGCCTTAACGATCGCCAGTACAGTCATAAATAACATTCACAGCTGAAGCAGAATTGATTGCTGGCCTGTTATTCCACATAACTTACGTGTTTTGACGCAGACAGCATGTAACTGCAGGTTGTTGCAAACTGAAAACAATGTTGAGATTCTAGCAAGAAGCAATAGTGAAAAAGCACTGTTGTAAATAAATACCCATGTTGAAAACAAACCCATTCAGATCTAGTGTAAGAAACCTGTGTACGTAACACACTAGAAGGTTATTTTGGCCGGTACTGTACGCTGTTAGGCTCAGCGTACAATAATTTTCCCTGTGGTCAACTCATTCGGAAACCATACTACGGTTTGAAGTCGTAAGAGATCTATATCACCATAGCCGAACACATTGCTTCTGATAATGGAACAAGTGCTCTGCCGGCTGGTGTACAGCACAGATCTACATTTTCTTGTTTGCATCACTGCAAACCATACATTAAAATGGGCCTGAAATGGTTCAAATATGTTCTTCGGTCGCACTGAAAACACCAGTTGTGTGGCAATATATCTTACCGCAAAATAATTCAGCGAACTCATTGCTTATAATCGTAAAATTTGTACTGCTACAGGATTACGCTTTCTTAGCCTTTCCAGTTTGGATTTTAAATAATTCCCCATTAGTAATAAACGTCTTTAATGCATATTAATGGCAAGCACCCTCGTACACTTACTGCACACGTTGGAAACTCAGCAAGTTTATGGCCTTTACAACACACGACGGGAAATCGCCTCTACACTCTAATTTTTTTTTTTTGTACTTTCACAAGAAAAATCCTTGGAAACCCAGTTGCCAAGAAAATCCTTTGTAAAACTACAAAGGGATTTCTTGTAAAATCTGAAACACATTTATTAGTAATATTACAAATGAGAACCTTGTATTACAACTGACATCATTAAAAAGTGTACATAAAATTATTTTTTTCTTCTAGAAAACAAATGTGATAAATTTATAACAGAGAATAACTAAAAAAAAAATATTTCCAAAAATAATTTACAAACAAATTACACTTTTCCATCACGGGGACCATAACCCACACCCATTGTATTACTAGCCGGCACCCTTAATCTCAAGACCAACTTGACTTACGAGCTTAAAATTTATTTTTACAGTAAATATACCTGCTAATATCTACAAAATATTAATGAATTTATTTTTTTACAAGAATATGTATATTTATTTCATTTAAAGAGTTTTATTGTTGATTTTAGAGGTTTGAACGGCCCTTAGAAACGAGGTATTGAGAGCCGATTTAAGTGTTATGTGTAACTAAGAAAAAATTACAATTACTGAATAATACGGTTACGTTTGATTGAAATAGTCGTTTTATTATGATTATTTGAGTTATTTTAAGTGCTTTACGTTATTAAAACTTGCAATACGTTTCTTTTTGCACGCAGCTACACTTTACTTCGCCAATAGTTTTGTAGAAACAGCTATATACGGTTTTACGTTGTTGAGTGTCGGCCATTTTGCTGAAGCTAGTGGAAACGGGTCAGTATAGTCGAAAAAATTTTTGAGGTATACTACAAACACGGCCCTTGTAGTTTTACAAACGATTAGTTTTAAAAGAGAAATCCTTGTACTTTTACAAGCATTTGTAAAGTTACGAAGAATTTCTCAGTGAAATTACAATTTTTTTTACAGTGTACATCTTCTTAGAGCCCATTATTAACTAATGCTATTTCATGGTTTTTGGTGTTATACAGAAGCTACCGATTTATTACTGGTTACTTCCAATGTTATATAGCAGCACGAAATGTTTTTATTTGTCCTGAGAACTAAGAGATAGTTCAACAAATACCCACATTTTATCAGTTTGGAATATGCCTAGTAGTTTTGGTGTTGGCAACTAATGGAAAATTCAGAGATCTTCAAAGTGCAGATTCACAAAGTAACATACACAAACTGGTCGCTGTGTTGCTCTACCAGTAAAGACGCAACAGCTGCTAATTTGTATTTCTTGAATAATAGAACCCACGACCTACACCATTCAGCTACGAAGCGAATCACAACACATTTTAGTGTCAAAATAGAGGATTCACGCCAAAGCGCTGCTAACCGTCAATAAGGTGTCACGATATGAAGAAAAAAAACCGTTATTTAGCAAATTGTTTTGAAAGCTTTTATACAGTTTTGGCTTCCGTGGGTGGCAATCAGTTTGGTAATTGGCTTTCATAATTACAGATGACATCGAAAATGCACTTGGGTGATCAATGATGTGCAAGCGAGATTATGATCATCGGGTCTAATAAAGGGGGACGATAACACATCCCCGAAAGCAGTAATTACAATATTGCCAACCACACCTGTGAGTTACTAAAATAGTACGTCCTCCATTCGACAATACAAACAAAAAAACGCCGAAACATACTAAGGGAAAAAATTTATATTTACTGCTTAAGAAGGTATAATTCATTCCACTGTACGTTTAGGCATTACCAACAGTATCGATGGCATGCGAATTTCGCAGCGGTTTTTCGATCCAAATTCTGCGTATCACAATTTATTTTTGGGTTATTTCGTATCAATATCATAGTGCTGTGTTAGGTAATGTATGACTTAGTAAAGACCATTAGAATACTGTAAGCGTTTTACTTAATAGCAGAGCCCTTAAAAATACTGAAAGCTCTTATATTATCATGGCTAGATAATTTAAATAATTCAATCAAAACCAAAGACTGTAAATAAACTCCCTGTCATGAATTTCAGATTTTTTTAAGCACTGCGATTATGTTTGGACAAGGCCACCGCCTGTTTGTCAACGAACTAACACCTACAAAATCTGCATGTCGTTAACATGGCACATTTTTAACTGTAATTTAATTGGTATTGCTACAATTAGCATGCAGAGCAGCATTATCGCTTAATTATTCGTAGCGAGGCGTTCTGATGGCAATTTTATAACTTTTCAATCAATCAAAATGTGACAGTAAAAAAAAAAACCCTGTTGTGTGTGTTCGACTCAAAATCTCTCCTGGTGTACACTGTCTACATCTTGTTTAATGTTCTTCAAAAATATGTCTAAAAAATGTGTTTTTCTCCTGTACGCCTACATTTTTTTTTACGCGAAACAAAACTCTCAAGACCTCAATGTTAAGAGCCATCTAAATATCTTCACTCTTCAAGAAACAAAAATTAAGAACCAGAATAGATAATCTTTAGATGTAAAAATATTCGTGTACGAAATTTTTTATCCCGTTTAGTGCTGTTACTGGTTAGTAAATGATTATTAGACTAGTTAAACACAAAGCAGGGACAGCACATGTTTGTGGTGCTTTCTTTCCCTCAGTTTTCGTCACGCTGTTTTACTGGTTTGTTAGTCGCAAAATAGGCGTTATGACTATCACCAAAAAGAGTTCACCTTTAGCAGAATTAACAGGACATTGCAGAATATCTGTAGATTTAACTATTTTTTAATTACATATAGCAGGAATTTCATTAATGTTAGGTGCTAATAATTTCATTTCAAGAAAGATTCGTGACACATATATACATTTAAACATAGAAAGACTAAATTTAAGGAAATCTTTGTTTACATAGGACTCCGAACTTCTGGGTAACCACTGCACGAGGTGGCGCAGTGCTAAACATTCGGACTTGCATTAGGGAGGACCTGGGTTCGAACCCTTTCCGGCCATCCTGATTTAGGTTTTCCATGTTTTCCGGAAGTCGCTCCAGGCGAATGCTGGAATGGTTCCTTACTACAGGCCCTGGCTCGATCAGTTTCCCATTTCCTGCTTCTATGAGCAAATTGCTGCCTATCTAGCTACCTTATCAATTGTTAAAAGGGTATTTATGCTCACCAACAAAAAAAGAAAGACAAAAATTAAGTTTTGCGTGAAACATATATGCACAGAAAGGCTAAATTCAAGAGGATATTTGACTATAACGCTGATGAAGTGAGCCACGTGGCATCGCTGTTCCGACCTTGGTCGCCTCACTGGCGTGACGTCATTAGCGTGCACGGCCGCGAGGACCCGCGGCGCGCCAGCAGTCACGACCGGCGGACGGACTCGGGCGAGGCCTGCCATAGGCTGTTGTCGGTTGCGTGTCCGCCGTCGGATGTCGGTCAGACGGCTGCGACGTGTCGCTGTAACTCAATGAGCTGCCACAAGGGGGAGTAGTAAAGTCCATTCACGGTAACTTACAACTCTTCTGAAGCCCTGCTCAAGTTCTACTACCAGTATATTCCACCGCCTCGTGCAAACAAAGTTTAAGCAAGTCTAGAAAATTACACCAAGTGACAAGGCACCACATCCGTGCGCGCTCTTATTAATAGTACTTTGCACAACAACTAAGTTATTTCTTATTAGGCAGTACCAACACGCCCATTTTCTCTCTGTTTTACTCAGATAAATTATAAGTAAAATATTCTATTAAAGAAATACACATAAAATAATTAAAAGTTAAATTTAACGAAAAATAAGACACTTTTGTTTTAATAAAAGTATGAAACTCTTGCGATACGATTTTTCAAAGGTTTGATTCAAAAAGTATGAAGAAACCGCGAATAGACTATAGCCGCACGGACGCCACGCTCAAAGGCTGTCTGGGTATCTGGAAATAGTTAAAAAGATCACTTAATTCGGACTGCGGACTAGTGGAAAGCGAGTGTTCTGTATACACTAAAGATGAAGTTGATCGATTATAGTTTTCTGCGCATACCCCAACATTGAATCGTTCATCTCCATTAAAACTATCAAGGTCACGTGGATGACTAACTCCAATTTAGGGTAGACTAGGTACGGTTGTAACAATTTTACTTTGATCGTGCATAGCATTGCCATTCTGGCTGTAAACAACAAATAAGTAGCTTGACATAGAAGAGTACCCATTTGTCTTCAGATTTTATATTAAAGTGATAGGCCTAGATGCAGTAGTTGCCAGACAAGAGACGTTTCACAAAACGTGTTCAACTGTTGCAACTGACCTCATGCCAAGGACGGTTGTAACAGTGATGGGAGTCAGTTTAAACATACACAAATGATACACAATGCACGCATTTCAATCAGTTTGATACTAATAAATAACATGCGAGTACTTTTACATTATTTAAGGTTAATATGACACCATTTTAGTAACATTTTAAACAGTTTTCTTTAATCACTTTATAAAATTTAACATTTTCAAGTTAACATCGTATTTAAAAAAAATCTGAAGCTAGTAAAATAGTATCTAATCGAACAAAACAACTTCTAAATGGAGGTATCTTTATGTTGTATTTAACGGCGAGTTCAAATGCTAACTCTCTTACCCATTTAGTAGAAAGACCGAAGTACATATCTGCACAAATGATGAAGTATTTAGCGAGTAGGTGTTCTTGATCTTCCGAAAAGACTCTGCTATGAGCTACATATCCCATACTAATATTTTCTGCCTCGGTAGCTTCGTTCGTGGCATCTCTCTTTCGTATGTATCGTAGCAGAGAGACGTGGTTAACTCTGTAGATCTCTGCTACTCGTCTCAAAGAACTCCCACTTTTTACTTCGTCGTATGCATCCTTGTAACGTGATATGTCGCTTACACCTCTCGATGTCTTCCTGACACGTTTCCTGGGCATCTACAATGTAAAACAAAAATATAACTAATGTTACAATCGTACCCACAAAAAATGTTAAATCCATATCCCCCCCCCCCCNAGAGAAAACATCCAAATAACCTACATAAAAACTTATTACTGTTTACTTACCTCTTAAGTCCACCAATTACGTAGGAAAATCTCAAAACGTAAATTATAATATGAACGAAGCAACTCAAGAAAGAAATCGATCGAATATACTTACTTTTGGGTGACAAAACACATTAGGTTCCTCTACAAGGGAACAAAGCGCGCGGAGGGCGACGCAACAATGCCGATCAGGTCCGTACAGGCAAGTCGCGTGTCTTTCCCCTTGTACCTCTCACCTAACCGGGGATAGTTTTGCGAATATTCGAGTTGTTACAACCGTACCCTGTTACAACCGTACCCAGTCTCCCTTATTCTAATTTCATTGAAACCATGTTAAAGAATGTGTACAAAGGTCTCAAAGCACTTAAGTACATGAACAGTGTTCTAACATCAATTCATATAAACGCAGTTTTTGATAGCGTTATTGTCACAAAAAAAAAACAGTTTAACGTTGGAACACAAAGAGTGAGTGACCTCTGCGCATCTAGAATGCTACAATACCCCACTTTCATTCTACGGTGTAATGACTACTTTTGCGATGGAATTTCATACATTCAAAGGCAATTCGCATTGCTTCCAACTGCATCCTAACTAATATTATACAGGCGAATGTGTGTTTGTTTGTTTGTCATTCTCTCACGTCGCAACGGAGCAACGTATCGTCATAATTTTTTGTACATAGATAGTTGGAGTTCCGGGAAGTGACACGGGCTACTTTTTCTCACGAAAAAATATTTCATTCCCTCAGGAAAAACATTTTAGTAGAAATAGATCTTGGGGTACAATGCTGCGTCAATGTAAGTTGTTAGTGTGGGACAATGTCGCAACGGATCGACGTGATTTTTTGCACAGAGATAGTTGGAGGGCCGGGAAGTGACATGGGCTACTTTTTATCTCTAGAAAACATCTCATTCGCTCGGGGAAATTCTTATTGGAAAAGGAAAAAGTGCACAAACGGAATAACAATGCAAAGTCGCAACCGAGCAACATATCAACGTAATTTCTTGCACAGAAATAGTTGTAGGGCTCAAAGGTGATATTTGCTACTTTTTATCGCGAGAAAATATCTCAAATTAATTTACAAACGATAAAATTGAATAAAATCGGAAAAAAGTTTGCCGCCAGCGCACTATCATGCAATACACTGTCTAAACCGTTAAAGATGGAACAATATCATGTAGTAAAGAATTGTGTACAATAAAAAGACCTAAAAAAAACTCCGCTGTAGCATATATCTATATATAACTCAGAAATACTAATGAGTGTTTTTACGACGTAATTCACCGCTACGTTTAGTTTTATAACATGTTTAGAGTATAGAAAATTAACAGTAAGTCAAATTCAACATTATAAAAATAAAAATAAACCGAAACACTAATTTTGTAGTCCACGCGAGTGGAGGCGCGGGCACAGCCAGTTACAAATAAATGTCCACCTAAGTTGCGGTGAATGTTGCAGTCCTAAAACACCTTCCGAACATTTTTATTTTATTGTAATTTTATAGATTTCCATGTCCGGGACTTTAATTACATTTGTGTAACATTAAAATTTTGCTGAATCATATGTACATTATGCATTTTGAATTTGCGAACGTGTTCTTGTATGTGTTATTCAGTGTACGTTGATTGTATATATCACCGTGCCTAATCTCTAGGACCGAAAAGCATAGCCTTAAAAATATATTGTTATTAATCGATAGTTTGTTGAATTATATAAATATCAGGGAGAATCATTTATTTTACTTAGACAACTGATTTTAACTTCTGACGGCAGTTTGTTGCACGTGAATCTCGTGTGAATGTACCATAGGCAAATTTAACTCCTCTAGGCAGGGAAAATAATTACTTCTCCCTTTCTTAGATCAATGAGCACAAACGAAACTACGGTACTGTTACTATTACTAAGGTTTATTCTACTCTGCTTGGGAAGCTCAATGCTTGTAGTTTGGCAACTGAACATTTTCCAGCCAGGTGGCACTGGTGTCGCACGTGTACCGGATTTTCTCGTATTGTATATTAGCAAATGGTATAATTGCAATTTTCATTAATGAAATGAAATGTACAGGAGCAAAAAGATGAATGTCCATATTTGATAGTTTTGAGGTAAACCGCAATTGAAGCTATACACTCCTACCCTGGAAGTGTTACTTCCAACGCCTGTTGTTTCAGACTCTCATCTCTTTAACCTCTATGCTTTGGCATGCCAACAGTACTGACAATTCTCTATCAGATGACATCATAACCTCGTTTACTGTAAAAATGGGCAATCATCCTTTTTCTCCTGTATCCTTCAAAAATGATTGCGTGAAGTTTTCCTTAGAACTTATTTAGGGCCTAAACTTTGTTCTTCGCTCTAAGAGTGGAAATATAACTAAATATGTGCACATGTTATTTAATATTCTGTCATAAAACAGGATTTTGTATAACATTGTATTACACAATTAATTTTTTTACTGTGACAGCTTTATAGAAAAATTAGTTTTGGTGATAGTTGTCTTAATTTTATCTTAAATTCGCAATTTTTTTTACTAGCATAATCGTATTTGCATAGGCTCATAGCGAAAAACAATAGCATCTTTACTATTTACAATTGTAAACACTGTTCGAGAGTGTGCATAATACTTACAAAATTAAGTTAATATTTAATATTTTGGCTGGAGCAAGTAACTGTCACAGTTCGAGCCCAACACAAACTTTTATACACAAATAAATATCATTTCCCTTCTCACCACCAGCTTAAAGCGACCTATTTGGGTCACCAGCGCACGTTGCGGCGAAAATTTTCCTTGTATCAAGATCTCTCATAAGACATCTTGGTTTGTTCCCAAATTGAGTAGAATAAACCATACCACTATTAATAACACTAATAATAAACGAAAATTGATTTTAACAAACTAAAATTCAGGGATCAAGCTATTTACGATGGGTATTAATTGTTACAAACTAAACCGCCACTGTTGCTCTTGCAGATGAAAGGAAAATTGTGATTGCTCGCATCCTGTCACTAACCATCATCTTTAACCGCTGGGAAGTAACGTCGTGTGTACTGTGCAAAGGCACTGTATACGCTAGAAAACTAAATCGAAAAAAAAGACGATATTATTACTATTAAAAAACGGCATTAAAATCGGAATCCTCGCTTTATTTGGTTTTATACTCAGTCCCATTTTCGAGTTTTGCAAAAATTGCTGTCCAATATGCCTAGGCCTAAACACAGTCTACAGAGCCTTTACAGAACTTGGGATTGTACAACTTTTACGGCGCTTGCTTAAAAATGAAATCTTAATACATATTTTATTAGATATATTTTTCAATTAAATGCACTTAACAGTTGAAGCCATTTTTATGAGCGTGTATAAATATTATGTAAGTTGAATAAAATAAATACATTTTGTTAAGTTTTGAATAGACTCCGGTCTTCATTACGCCACATTTTGCGGGAGACCAGAATTAAGAATTGATAAGCCAAGCTTATTCTCCTTTCAACACTTTGATTTAAGATAGCAAGAAAGACCAGATGTGGATGTCTGCAATGGCAGGAACAATTACCATTGACGTTCAAATAGGCCTACCATGCATATCTAGCTACATAAGATGAATTAAGCGTAATCACCAATACAATTTTCAAATTGGAACAGTGAAATGCGCAAGTTATGTGGGAAATCCACCAAACCGTCTTGCGTAAGTTATGTGGACAATCTATCAAATCGTCATATTATGAAAGTCTTAAAATAATAACAAAAGAAAGGACAATGCTTTGAGTTACTAATGAAACCAACTCTATTTGACACTACAAAACAATGCAACATCTTCCAACTTCTTGATTAAAATATTACGTTGAATGCTTAATTTATATATTTTATGTAATTTCTGAAAAATTTATTTGTCCACTGCTATATATTGCATGAGCAAACATGATATCTCGTTTTTAAATACACTACCTCTTTTACTTAAAATAATGTAGTTATCAAATGAACTGCATTTTATTTACACATTTTACTCTATTATTAGGAAAATCAAAACATGAACGACTGAGTTTTAAAGATCCAATGATTTGGTATCACAACTAAAAATTCGATTTAAACTTCTGGACAGACTTCGCAATTAAATAACTTTCCGCGTTCACAAATTATTGTCTGGGCATTACAATTTTTAGTCTCTCTTGAAGAGTCATGAGAAACCAACGTTCAGTACAAATCACCGATTTTTGTGAAACGTATGTTTCGAATGAAAGGGTTTACTAACTTAAAATATTTACGCACCCGTCACTTTAAAATTAAATGACTGATACACTTAAAATATGTAAGTTTACGTGGCCTACCATAGCGCTACTTGTGTGAAGAATTTTGTGGAAATCCATTGTTTAGTCTCTAAGATATGGCATAAAAAAATATATTATCTTATTTGATACTGTTTTTAAAAAATAAATATAATATATAAGATGCTTCTAATGTATACGGTATACATACAAATCTCGGTTGAATTTGGTAAAATTTTTTTATATATGTGGCAAATTTCCTTAAATTATTTATCAAGTCACCATAAAGAAAATCTTTGCCGGACCAATTCAAATCATGAAAGCTCACAAAGCCTTTTGTAGAATTTATGGTGTTCTCAATTTGGTGCAAATTAGTTTAAATATTTTAGTGTAACATTTGATGGGAATCGGTTAATTGGTCCGCAAGGTATTGCATAAAACCTCCAACATTTTCATGTTGTCATCTTCAAAATGGAGGACGAAAAAGTAATGTAGTAGTATATTAGATTATTGTATACTGTAAATAAACAAAGTTAAGACACAATTTAATACATAGTTTCGTAGATAAAGTGCACAAAACTAAAATGTTTTTTATAGCCGCCATTCTGAAAATAAGTGTGTCATACTTAAAAACTACATATATTAATATGGTATAACACAGTATATCTTCCCCAAATTATGTAATAATGGGTTGGTTGTTTCCTGAGACATGACATAAAACTTAATTTTTGGTTGTTGGGGTATCATACAAAATTGCAGAGAAATGAGGCTCTGAATAGACAAATTTGATGGTTGTAACAGGTACTGTCAGCATAAAAATTAAGTTGAAATTAGTTTCATTAATAAACCCGCAGAGCTAAAATATCTATTTAGCCAACATTTTGAAAATGAGTGCCTGGAATATTTAAACCACACCAGTTTACACCACCTGCTGCAGTACTATAGGTTTACCAAATTTTGTGGGATCTGCCAATTGTTCCCCGTGTTAAATCATCAAAATTTTATTTATTCGCGTGGCGCTATCATCTAAAATGGAGGACAAGAGATGCTTCGTGTAGATACAGTTGATATTTGTAATATCTACTCCCAGCAAACAAAGTTAAGTTGGAATTGATTGCATGATTTCGACGATATAGTATTCTAAGCTAAAAATGGCTGTATTTGCTGCCATTTTGAAAATAAGTCTCTAAAATAGTTAATACACACAACTCAGCATTATCTGCTTCAGCAGTGCTTGTTTTCCAAATTTTCTGGGAATCGGTAAATTGTTTCTTGAGGTGTCATAAAAACTTTATTTATTCGCATTGGGCTATCTTGCAAAATGGCGAACAAAAGATTATCTGTGTAGATAAAGTTTATAATTGTAATACTTTCTGTCAGCATAAAAAGATAAGCTGGAATTTATTACATGGTTTCGACGATACAGCATTTTGAGCTAATATAGCCTAAATGTCTGTCATTATGAAAACAAAATTGATAACTTACTTAAAACTTTCAATTTTACATCATCTGCAACAGTAACACTTGTCTACCAAATTTGATAGGAATTGATCAACTGTTTACCGAGTTATAACATAAAAACTTTATTCACATGGTGCTGTCTTACATAATGGATGACAAAAGATGCTCCATGTGCAAAGAAGTTGATAGATGTACTATACACAGAGGTGGCAAAAGTCATGGGATAGCTATATGCAAATATACAGATGGCAGTAGTATCACATGCAAAATGTATACATGGGCAGTGCATTTTTTGGGCTTTCATTTGTAGTCAAGTGATTCATGTGAAAAGTTTCTGACGTGATTATGGCCGTACAACGGGAATTAACAGACTTTGAACGCGGAATGGCAGTAGGAGCTAGACGCATGGGACATTCCATTTCAGAAATGGTATGGAATTCAACATTCCAAGATCCACAGTGTCAAGAGTGTGCCGAGAATACCTAATTTCAGGCATAACCTCCCACAATGGACAAAGCAGTGGCCGACCGCCTGCACTTAATGACCGAGACCAACGACGTGTGCGCAGAATGGTCAGTATTAACATACAAGCAACACTGCGTGAAATAACCGCAGGAATCAATGTGGGACGTACGACAGACGTGTCCGTTAGGAAATTGCGGCGAACTTTGGCTGTACTGGGCTATGCCAGCAGAAGATCGACTCGAGTACCTTTACTAACAGCACGACATCGCCTGCAGTGCCTCTCCTGGGCTCGTGACCATATCGGTTGGACCCTAGACAGCTGGAAAACCGTGCCTTGGTCAGATGAGTCCCGATTTCAGCTAATGGTTGAATTCGAGTGTGGTGCAGACCCCACGAATCAATGGACCCAAGTTGTCAACAAGGAACTGTGCAAACTGGTGGTGGCTCCATAATGGTTTGGGCTGTTTTTACATGGAATTGACTGGGTACTCTGGTTCAACTGAACCGATCATTGACTGGAAAGGGTTATGTTCAGCTACTTGGAAACCACTTGCAGCCATCCATGGACTTCATGTACCCAAACAACGATGGAATTTTTATGGATGACAGTGCGCCATGTCACCGGTCCACAACTGTTCTCGATTGGTGTGAAGAACATTCTGGACAATTCCAGCAAATGATTTGGCCACCAAGATCGCCCGACATGAATCCCATCGAACATTTATGGGACATAATCGAGAAGTCAGTTCGTGCACAACCTCCTGCCCTGGCAACGCTTTCGCAATTATGGACGTCTATAGAGGCAGAATGGCTCAATATTTCTGCCGGGGACTTCCAACGACTTGTTGAGTCCATGCCACGTCGAGTTGCTATCTTCACTGGGCAAACGGAGGTCCGATACGATATTAGGAGGTATTCCATGAGTTTTGTTGCTTCAGTGTATAACGCTAGCGTACAAAGTTAAGTCGTAACTAAGTACATGGTTTTGACGATATATCAATTTAAGATAAAAATGGCCATATGGCTGCAATTTTGATAATAAGTATCCAACATGCTTAAAACATACCACTTAACATTATTAGCCTCAGTATTTACTGTGTGTTTACCAAATTTTATGGGAATCGGTGCATTGTTTCCTGAGAATGATATAAAAACTGTATTTATTCGCATAGGGCTATCTTGCAAAATGGTAGACAAAATATGATCCGTGTAGGTGCAGTTGGTATTTGTGATATCTGCTGCCAGCATATAAAGATAAGTTGGAAATTATTACATGATTTTGACGATATAGCGTTTTCAGCTAAAATAGCCAAATGTTCGCCATTTTGAAAATAAGTATCTCATATTATTAACACATGCAATTTTACATCACCTGTCGCAATACTACTTGTTTACCTAATGTTATAGGAATTGGTCAATTGTTTCCTGAGATATAAAATGAAAACTTTATTTATTTGCATGGCACTATCTTCGAAAATGTTTGAAAAAAGATGCTCAGAGTAGATGAAGTTGAAAGTTGTAAAATATAATGCCAGCATTCAAAGTTATGTAGGAATTGATTAGATAATTTAGACGATATAGCATTCTAACCTAAAATATCTATACGGTCGCCATTTTCAAAATAATTGTCTGGCATGCTGAAAACATATTACTTAACATCATGACATAATTACTTTATTTATTCACATGGCGCTATCTTCAAAATGACCGGTAAAAGTGGTTATGTGTTTGTTTATATGATCCTTGTAATAAATAATTGAAGTTTACAACATCTTGTCGAAAATGGTTTAATGGTAAGGTAGATATGATAAATAAACCTAAAATAGTTGTATGTCTGCCATTTTAAAAATAAGTACCTAATCAAGTTCAATTATTGCGTTTACTTGGCCTATCATGGTATTATTTACCTGTTTTCGATATATAATGTAAAATCTTTATTTATTCATTTAGTGCTTTTTTCCAAAATGGCAGACAAACAACAATATCCATATCAAAATTTTGTACTTTCTTAATGCTCTGCCAGCCTTCAAAATTTGGTTTAAATCGGTCGAATGGTTCCTTTGATATGACATATCACCCTAAATTTCAAAATGGCCGCCATTTTTAAAGTTAGTTCTTAACGTGGTCGAAAACTATAAAATTCAGATGTTCTTCTTAATAAGTATTATATGTTTACCAAGCTTCGTGTGATTTGGTGGACGCGTTCCAAAATTGAAATAGGGGAACACACACGCTCAGAGTCAGACACAGACACATAACATACACACATACACACCAAGTCACACATACAGGAATGTGATCTCATAAGCCTTTGTTTCCTTCGGAAAGTAGGCTAAAAACTGCAGCACGGTGTCCCCCACAATGCCAGACGAAGATGCAAAACTTCGTATGCCAGTTTTTCATCATTTCCTGTTATTTTCACAAAAGCTTCAGCACAAATCTGATGTCATAGATTTTGTACAAATGACCGCAGTTGTTCAGAAACAATTGTGTGTGATAAAATAAAAGGAGAATCTTGTATATCAGAACGAAATATGATGCATAATCTCGACTGCTCTCAAAGTTTAAAATTATATACATTGGTTTTAAAACAAAAAAATGTTTTGGAAAAATAATATTTCTATATTGTCATTAGTTACTACATAATTTATTTTTTATATTTATAATAAAAAAAATTTAATTCTCTCGAAAAAATTAATTTTTTCTACTTAATAGGTTTTGCACTTTCCCCGACGATTTGGTGGCTTTTCCCGACGATCCTTCAACACGTCGGTTACCTCGCTTCCAACGAAGGATGACGCTGGCCCAATCGATGCTATTTTCTCTCCCGTCACGCTAACTAGCACAAATAGGTTAGCACGTGTAAAAAGTACACGAGACGTGCAAGAAAATGTCTTAAATGTTTAAACCCCATCGAGGAAGAAAATCCCGGGTTCGCACTACGGTATTATAAACTTACAGGTGAAAGGTTCCAGACAGTGGGAAAATTACCCATAGTTATTTCTAGAGAATTTTTTTCTTTAGTAATTCGGTAATGTCGAGTTCCATAAACGATTTTTGCTTTAAAAAAAAAACTGTTTTAATAGCGATGAAAGTAATATTATAACATCACGTCATAATGATTACGCGCCAGTTACTTTGAGCAAACAAGTTTGTTTTGATTTACCTGCTGTATCTTCCCTTCTGGTTACTAATACGAGTTACAGTTAATAATCGATCTGAGAGCAAGGGAGAAGGTTCTAACCCAGCAGTCGGTAAAAACATTCGCGATGTTCGAGTAATAAAGATTGCCCCAGCTAGCGGATATAGCCTATTTGACGAGTGATTGAAGTTCCCCTACACTCGGTTAGTGGAACGGACTCGGAGAAAAAAAAACCTTTTCGGTACGAGCGGGTGCGTTTCGACACCATAGATGATTAGTAACCACAGCCTGAACATGCAGGCACTGCTTTATCCGTCAACGTACACATTAGTTAATTCGTTTCAGGTGTCACGGCAGATTATATATTTGGCGTGACAAGTGCTTAAGAACTTGTTATAACAACTTGCGCAGTCCAACATGTGAAACAAATTTTTTTTCTCTACGGCTCAGTTAGAAGCCAATCCCAGAATTATTTTGTGCTAGCAGCAGTCACTGTCTGTATTGCTGTAAGCTTCCACCCTTGCACAGGACAGAGCGTGTTTACACCTGCTGGGAACAGGTCATGCGCGAACGAGTGTGATCGAAGGTATTTAATTGGTCATCCATTGATAGGAAAAGTATGTGTAGGCTGTAATGGAATTCAACATAAACGATGAACAGTAAGCAAAAATTAAAACCCGCCAGTTTTAAACTTTTCCCTTTTCTTTTTAAAATGACAGTACGGTAGCTGCCAGGTGAAGTAAGTGGAACAAAAGAAGCGGACAGTTAATTATATACGGGGAAACATCACAAAAACACACAGAGTAAAAAAATAAGATCCACGAAAAGTACATATTGTGATAAACGATAGATACAGGATAAAATATTATTACAATATTTAAATGTAATAATACAAAATAAAGGAGCCCGATACAAAAAAAAAGGGGGGGAAGTGCCCCCAATAGGGATCAATGGCGGAATTGGACACCCCTCCCCATATTTAACACGTTGGAACATGATGTGACAAAATGAAATGAAATGCGTTTAAAACAGAACCGGCAAGTGCAAACGATATATGCACGGGACGGGCACGAGGAGCCGGTGACCCCGTGTATTTTGACAGTAGGCCTACATACACATGACACCGCGGATGCAGCGCGTAAATGACAATCATCAGTCAGCTGAGAAACTCTCGTGCGGGGAGTTGGGCGGTACGAATTACGTAACATTCGCCGTCAGACACTTAATCACTCACCACTACTGCTGCTTCTCAGTAATACGACAGTATTCGGCACAAAACAGAAGAGGGTCCTCGGTGACCATTCTCTCGAAGAAGTCACTTTCTTGCAGCGAGGAAGCCGACAAGGCTTTAACCTACAGCATAACTGCAAAGATTCCTGATCTTCGAGCCTGTATTCACGCGGTTTATTAGAGGAATGTCGTCTTTAGGCTTTTCAGCATAACTGTGACATTAAATCGACATTTTGACACAGAGCAGACAAGTATACAGAAGCGAGGTCGCGTAACGTTATTGCCTTTGACGTGAACCCACTCACCTGCTGATTGGGTGTGAGGTTACTCCTGAACGTGGTGCGCTGCGTGCGTTTTCTGTCTAGTTCGGCTTGCATCCGGGAGGTTAGCTGAATGGCGGATAAATTCGCGTCACGTTGCTAGGGCGACCGGTCATTTCATCGACGTTTACGGCCTGACTTCGAGACACGAGCACAGAGTACTTTCGCTCACGTAAACGCGGCTATCTGTGACTTCGGCGTACACAGCTGTCTCTAGACCACAGCTCCAACCTCACAGACGGAAAAACCGAACTAACGCTTTTAGCCGAGCCAACCACTATCTAATAGAGCCAACTTAAAACATCTCGTTAAAGGAATCGCCTACCGAAAATATGAACCTTTTATACCATTGCAGGTTATACATATACCCTACATACAGCACTGGCTAACAAAAAGGCTGCTATATAATTGCCTTACACTGTTTACACTAAACTAATATTAAAAATATTTAGGGGAAACTCGTGTCTATATTCACATTAGGGGTGAGTTATTCAACTTTCGCTACGTAAACTAAATTTTTTACACGCCAATACAATTATCTAGATGCACGAGTATTTCGCCGTGCTAATTAGTTACTAAGGAAAAAGACAAACACGAAACAAAATACATTATAATCGTTGTAAATAACGTGTGCGTGAAATAACACGATGCAGTAGCGGTTGTCGATGGGTGTGTGTAGAGGGCAGCCAAATGGCGGACTGAGAGGGAGAAGGGCAGAGCTCACAGGAAATGTAGTTCTCGAGTGCATTATCGGTTGAGAGCTGGGAGCGGCGGCGCTTCGATAAACCCGCGGGGGCGCATCTAGGGCGAGGGAACTGCGCACTCGCCCGGCAAACATTTGATGGCTCCGTCACTCCGGGCAACTGTGTCGCCATCTCACGCCTCCGCATTATAGTCTATTTGCGGTTTCCTCACTCTTTTTGAATCAAACCTTTTTAAAATTACCCTATTCATGATGGAGTTAAGGCTATTCCCTAACTATGTCATGTATCACAAGCGTTTTATACTTCTGTTGACATAAAAGTATCTTATTTTTTAGTATGTTGAATATTTACATATCTTTTTTATATGTTAAACTGTTTCAGTTATAATCGATATGATTAAGAACAGTGAGAAAATAGGTGTGTGGGTAATGGCTATTGAGAAATAGTTCTTATGTTAAATATGATTACACTGAGTGCGCACGAATGCGGTGCGTTGTTCCTTTGGTGTAATTTTATAGACTTGGTTAAAGCTTTTTTTTATATGAGGCCTGGGAAACAGCTCAGTTTACCTTGAACAGCCTATATCAGAATACCGTTAACTCATATACTCCCGGCTGGCGACGCTCACGTAAGGACTCCCTTTAAGGGCTTTGGCCATGAAAGAAATTAGATATTTTGTATTTGTACCTTATACTGTGCAACTATTAGATATTATCAGTAACTACTCTTTCCTTGTAAAAAATGAGCTCATAGTTGTCGCATAGACACACGACAAAATCATAATTTCACCGTTTTAAAAATGTGCAAATAATGAATAGTAACTAACTTACAGAAATGAGATAATTTAAACTGAAAGAAGATGCCAAGAGCTACTTCGAGATATCTATAAAACCGTACAAAGAAATGTTTTAGCAATTTAAAAAATAGCTGAAAATAAATACATTTTTACATATTTTTGATTTGTGGACGCCGTTGAATTTTCATGAAAAAAAATTGCTAAACATTCTATAAAGTGAATAAAGACAACACCTTTCAGTTAATCTTGTTAGTTTTCCCGTTAATAGTTTCGTTTATTCTATTTTTACATTACAAAAATAGTACAATTTTGACTTGACACGTAATTTTGTAAAAACTATGTGATTTACAAAAAAATCTATCTGATGTAAAGTAGTTACATATAATGTCTACAAGTTAAAAAGTATGTAGAACAAATAAATACGAAATTTTTTGTTCGTGGTCAATACCCTAAAGCGGAGAAGTGTACGAGATGGCATCTCTGGGCACCGTATTGCCGGTACTGGGTAGACGCCCACGCAGATTTCTTTAGGACGAACCGAGTAGCTCGGTATTTGCGCGCCACGGCATTCCTGAGCGGGGTTTCGCACCGGGGGTCTCAGCTGCTACGAGGTGCCAACAATTCACGAGGGCGTGAATCACACGATGGGGCGAGCGATATCACGCGACAGCAAGGGCCTGTATTGGGCTCGCGGCCATTGGCAAGCGAAGCCGCGGCTCCCCCCGCGCCACAAATACACGACGCTGACGTCACGCCTCGTCCTCTAATTGGAAACTGCGCGCTGCATCGCGACGTGCCCCCCTCGGCACGGGGTGCTGCGATAGTGCCGGCGATGCCGGGCAGCCTGAACGTCTTCGCCGCAAAGTTCAGAGTGCGCTTCGTAGCTGGCTTAGCTCGTACCCTCCTACAGAGAGAGACAGGCATGCTTGAATGCTTCCTGCTTTCTTTCCTATCCATTAAACTACTCGCCTCTCACTTAAGCGAAACGGGCTCGATTCCCGGTAGGGTCACTCCCAGATTTTCACATGTGGGAATCGTGCCGGACGATACCACTGATCGGCGGGTTTTCTCGGGGATCTTCCGATTACCCCGCCCTTGCATTCCGGCGCTGCTCCATACTCACCTTCGTTTCACCCTCATCGGCTCTCAAGACCTCAATGTTAAGAAGAGCAGCCCAAATCTCTTCACTCTTCACTTCACTCTTTGCTGTCTTGAACTCGGTTCACAATAAATTTAGAGTAAAATACACTTGCATACGTGTACAGTAAAATTGGGTTAATTTGATACAGTGAAGTGAAAAGAAACAAAACTTAAAATGAAGTTTGCAGTCATTAAATTGGAAGACTAACCCACAGAATTCCAGAAAAAAAAAATACTCGCTCGTTTTATTGGCTTGTCTTTCTATCAGATGGCTTCTATCTTTTGTTTTGTTTATTTAAACGTATAAAAATAACCTTAAATTTTCTTTCCAACTAAAATATCAAAATAAATACAATAGAATACTCCTTATAATTTTTGTCTCCTGTAGTTCTATTGCTTCAAGGCCTCATGCACATGCCACGAAATGTTTCGTACACGTATACACGTCGAGGATGTATCCTACATTACACGTACACGATGACCATTAACCGTGTTGTAAAAAAACACCTACCTTCCTATTTCCATTACGATAAATACAAGTTTAAATAGTTTCCATTAAGACGAACGTGAGACACGTGCACACTCGACCGCAGGTGCACTTCTTCCCGAGACTAGCTGTTTCTCCCGTCATTGTGTTATTATTTGTTTGCACAAGCATTTCTCACAGGTAGTAGAGTGCTCTTAACTCCGGAGTCTAGAGAACCAATGGGAGTGAAGTTAGGTGAGTATAAAGCTGCGCCGGAATGCAAGGACGAGAGAAATATTCGAAACGCTCGTCTGAGAATCGGCCCCCTGTACAGGTGAAAATGCCGCTACTTAAAACACACATTCAACAGCAAAACTTTAAGGTATTCTAGTATTAAATTTTGAAAACGGAAAATTTTGCTAACATTTTATCCCTGCCGTTGTAAATAGGAAGTGCCTTTTAATTTATTGTCCTAGTTACACAAGGGTTTTCTAGCGACTAACAAATGTAAAATAACCACAGTTTATTTGCTTTCGACTCGCAGAGTTATAGATCGTCTAACAATCAGTAAGGGTTTTAAAAGGTGTCGTGAAATTAACAAAGTTCGTTAAAGGGAATCATTCACAACAATTTTGGATTTATAGAATTTTTGCCATTATCTTCGTGACAAATTTTGTATTTTATTTTAGTGATCGACAGAGAATAGGCAATGGCACCTGTTTTTCGCGAAAATATTTCCAGACCAGTTGTACTCCAAAACACTTCATATGCACTTTCGTCGTTGGATGATTTTAAATGTCACGTACCTCAAGTATCTGCCCGCTAATCATTGACGTTCATTATCGGAGTACTTTATTCTGATTGGCCCAGTCAAATAAGAACATTTCTTCTCACGTAGATGCGCGGCCAATAACCAAAGGAAGTTGTGGTTGTGGACGTAGGATATTGAATTATCTCATGAGCATAAATCTTTTAGCGAAAAATACGTGGCCCTAAACATAGGGCATTGCTACGCACAAGTTGTAAAATCGTCATTGTTTGGCTACTGTTACTATAATCTATTCGCGGTTTCTTCACACTTTTTCAATCGAACCTTTGAAAAATATCGTCATATATGACGTGTTTAATTGTTTCCGAACTATGTAATGTATCACAAGCGTTTTATACTTGTGTTAACATAAAAGTACCTTATTTATGGTTAAATTGAAAATTTACTTATATTGTATGTAAAAATTATAATATTTAATTTATAATTAATATGAATAAAAACGATAATAAAATAGGTGTGTTGGTAATGCCTAGTATGAAATAGTTCTTACCCAAAATATTATGACACTGAGTGCGTACAGATGCGGAGCGTTCTCCCTTTGGTGTAATTTTCTAGACTTAGTTAAGCTTTCGTTGCATTAGGTGGAGGAGTATCCTATAAGTATAACTTTAACAGGGCTTTAGAAATGTTGGAAGTAACTGTGAATGGTTTATAGTATAATTTTTGTAATCGCCCGCAAGAAAAAAATTTAACTTATTTCTTGCTGGCAGTCACTAATCAAAAATTAATACAGATAGTGAAACATTAACAATGTGATAAATATTGAAGAGGTATTATTCAGCTGTGTCGTACAAAAAATTTTGTTAAGCGTTTTAAAATAAACTCATAGCAAAAGAAAATTTATAAATCCAAGATGACGGGGACTGATGCCCTAAAATAAAACAACGAAAGAAAGTTCGAGGTTTTAGTGTGAAAAACGAGCGAGTTCCTTTAAAAGTTCACAAAACATCATTCTAAAAGTTCCTTGTATTGTATTAATGAAATCAAGGGCCCATAAAAATGCTTGAAAAATTGTAAGAATTTTAAAGGTGCTTAATTTGTATATTGCTTGTTTATGTGGTATTTATTTATGGCAAATTAAAGTGTTGTGAAGCCATTAAATGTACATGAGAATTTATAACACGTACAAACAATTTTTGTTGGAGCTTTGTGTCATTTTTTGATAGCATACAGTTATACGTGTTTGTTCATTGTATAATTATTATTGGCAGATGTGGTGCTAAACACAATATACTTTCGGTAATTGGCTGTTCCATCTGGGTGATGTTTTGAGTTGCAGCCATGTTGGAGTTGAATGTGTATCGGATTTAAATTTTCTTTACTTGCAAGTGTTACGTCAAAATACTGAGAGGAAAGTATATTTTCAGTGATGTGCTTCTCTCATGAAATGTATTCATTGTGGTCACTGAAGGTGCCTGACCATAAATGGAAAGCAAGGTGTTCACTTTGTTGTAGAAATGATGGCATAGGTAACGCGGGAGAAGCGCTTTGAAATAGCATATAAAAAGTAAGTTGTTATAACTGGTTTAAAAGTTTGTTGCTTAGTTTTTTTTTTTTTTTTTAATTTTTTTATTTTTTTTTAAGATGATTTGAATGCCACCGAAATGCCACAAGGCTATAGTAGGAGAATACAATTTTTTTTCTTCAAAAATAGGCAGAGAATTAGCTAGGGGCTGTATTCAGGAACAATTCCAGTATTCACCCGAAGTGATTTTGGGAAGCCCTGGGAAATCGAAATCAGGATAACCGTACCGGGAATAGAAATCGCGTCCTCCCAAATGTAAGCCAAGTGGTTTAAAACTGCGCAATTTTTTAAAATGTTTACTTTATTGACTTATACATCTGACTCGTGGCAATGTTTATTGACTTATTGCCACGAAGGGCACCTCGTCCGGCTGCACTACCTCGCTTAATATAAAACGTGACAAGCTTTCCAGTACTGTGTGGACTGTCTAGGAGTATTTCCGTTCCACCACACATCTACGTTCCGTCGTCTCACCGTGCTTTGAAGGACGACTGTGTGTGACCGACGGGCCACGCCAACCAGTGCATGGCATGTCCACGCTCTAGGGTGCAACTCTGTACGCTTTGTTAAAGATGTCGTGTCTGTCAAATCCATTTTCGATACGGTGCAGTGCTCTTACAAATGCCTTGAATAAACTAGTTAAATTAGTAAAGTAATTTTTGTGCGCTGTAAATTCGAAGGAGATATTTTATTCAGTTACATAGCCATCACCGCTGCTTCAGTCACCTTGCATCTGGTGAATAGGTAAGTTAAATTAAATAAAAATCAGCCACTCGGGGTAGTTTAATTTACTGTACGTCTATGGAAATAATAGACAAATATGTGAAACTATGTTACATCGGTTACAAACACCGGTTTCCACTCACTTCCGTTACTTAGCTTTCGTGCATTTTTTGAACCACTAGACACATTTAATTTTGGTTCATTCGTCTCGAGTTATTATTCTAGTCCTGTTATGCAACAATGAGAGTAAGGATCTTAACCATTCTAGTGACAAATAAATACGCATATCCTTTCAGGCATTGCAACAAAAAAAAATAATTTTCGGGGCTGTACTAGTATCCGCAAAACGCTCTGTCATATATTGGGACCAGTTAAAATGTGTTTGTTTTTTACATTATTGGCAGTATCTGCTTATGAGACTACGGAAAGTAGTCAAAAGAATGAATGATAACTCCTACACTTGAAGGAATTAACTTATTGGACGCTGTTTTCTGTTTGGTACACTGTACACAATTGAAACCTCTTCCTGTAAAACTTCCCAGATATACGACACTAATGACTGAAAGGGTTCATCTGATTGGTGAGAAAACTGAATAGTTTAGTTTAAGAAATCGCACCTTAATTCACTTGGAATGAGGATGGAAAACCTCCCCAAAGCAATCGATTGGGATTAAACCCTTATTTAGTTTAGGATTGTATACAACATTGTATTTTATACTTCCAGTGTAAATATATCCCAAAATGTTGCAGCTTAAGATACTATTTTCTCATGTTCCATGTGTTAAGTAAAACGTAGTCACATGACAATATTACAATATCAGATTAAATAAAATGTAATTTGGCCTATCTTTCCAAGTAAACTTTAGGGAAAACGAAAGTTTAGAGGGCCGAACAGACCGACTTGGAGAAGCTAAAACACCATTGCTACAATTTTTTTAATATTACATGCGGCAGCGAAACCGTTTTTAAAGGACTGTTTAATGTGATACATTTACACTCGCATTGTGTTCTAAGATTTGTTTAGATCTACCCATTAATATTAGATGTATAAAATTATAAATTAAAGCGAAAGATAGTTTTTTCGCATGAAAGATCGTTGTAAACAAACACTATATATATATATTTTTTTTTTTACATAAAAAGCACAACTGCTATCAAGTTGTCCGCTGTGCATAGTTGCGTAAAAACGTAGATACACTACTCCTTTGATTTTCATAACGCTTCGTTATTTATCTGATACATTCTGTGTGGCATGGAGCTAGTAGAAAGAAAACTTAAAAGAGATGCCGTTGTGCAAGAAAAGCAGAAAGTAAAATGATTTTCACAACGATGACACACCAAGTGAATAAATGACAACGTAAGTATTGACTTTTTGAAGTTTATTGTGGTACGAAATTATTACACGAATTTTGTAGGTACGTAGTTACAGGATTATGCTAATATTTATTCGGCTGAAGTGTTAAATAATTTCCCGCATTGAAAGTAATGCCTATTTAGTGTAAAAAATTGCCAACAAAATTAATCAGTCGATTCAACTGTTTATTTGGTTAACTATGTGAAAAAAGTTTTGTCGGTCATTAGTATATTTGATAACGTCAGCTGTACATTTATATGGCACTATTTAAACAAGCATTTTCATAACAGAACTGTTTTCTCTCGCTACGACTCTACGAATATGCCAATTTTAAGTGTTATGGTTACCCACGGGTAACCAGTTCTAGAGTTTGCGGGTACCAGGGCGGTAAACATCTCTTACAGCACCTACTATTTATATTCAAAGTAACGGCAAAGATTTGTGTTCCTTGGCACGGCCAGCTCGTTTACAGAAATAGTAGACTTGGAAACATGCGGGAGGTTGGTAGGGAAATAAATGTGCGGAGCGTTGAAAGCCTGCGCTGACGGATGTTGGACCGCAAAGTGCGCCCAGTCCAGCACCCCAAGGAGGGTATCAAAGGAGGTTTATCCAAGGAAATTCCACAATTTCAGCGTGGGCGTTTTGTCTCTGTCTCACAACATTGGCCTGCTTTATCATGCCTTGCAGAAAGAGAGCAACGGCATGCACGAGGCTTTATTATCATCTCGGTGTTAAGCATACAATATGAAAAGGATTAAATTTGCTTTGTTCGGTTCCTGTCATTTATTTTATACAGTAAGACAAGAGCGAATAAAAATTTTGTAATGGCATACACGTCGTGGTGTTCCAATGTTTATTATTGCTATAAAAAAACCAGCATTTTCTGTAGTATTATGAAAGCTATTTAAAGATAATTAAAAAATATAACAAATTTTTACGATATTTTTATCTGAAACAATTATATATCCATTCATACACACGCATTTACCCTACTTTTCTTGTAAATATACGATCGGTAGACTGTGTATATATGTCTATGTTCCTTCCTACAACCTTTTTCAACGAATTTTTCAACCTACTGAAAGATTGTAAAACATTAAAAAATATATGACACCACTAACGATCGTCACGACGTAAATTTAAAAAATTATATTTTTTTATTTATAAAATAAATGGAATCTATCAGCCTATCAATAAGTCAAAGGTAGCGTCCCACCATTTCCCTTATGTTTTGCTTTATATTCAGTGTTAGAAGCCATTTAACCATTTTTTTTCGTTTTTGTGAGCGTGTCAAGTGAACTCTCAAATATAATTTTGTCCTGATATATTACATAGAAAATTTTTATTATGTAGCTACACAGAGGTGACAAAAGTCATGGGATATCAATGTGCAAATATGCAGATGACAGAGTAGTATCGCGTACAAAATGTATAAATGGGCAGTGCATTGGTTGGGCTTTCATTTATATTCAAGTGATTCATGTGAAACGGTTTCTGACGTGATTATGGCCGCACAACGGGAAATGACAGACTTTGGACGCGGAATGGTAGTTGGAGCTGGACGCATGGGACATTCCATCTCGGAAATGGTTAGGGAATTCAACATTCCGAGATCCACAGTGTCAAGAGTGTACCGAGAAAACCTAATTTCAGGCATAACCTCTCACCATGGACAAAGCAGTGGCCAACCGCCTGCACTTAATGACTGACACCAACGACGTGTGCGCAGAATGGTCAGTGTTGACATACATGCAACACTGCGTGAAATAACCGCAGGAATCTATGTAGGATGTACGACGGACGTGTTCGTTAGGAAATTGCGGCGAACTTTGGCTGTACTGGGCTATGCCAGCAGAAGACCGACTCGAGTACCTTTACTAACAGCACGACATCGCCTGCAGTGCCTCTCCTGGGCTCGTGACCATATCGGTTGGACCCTAGACAGCTGTAAAACCGTGGCTTGGTCAGATGAGTCCTGATTTCAGCTAATGGTTGGATTCGAGTGTGGTGCACACCCCACGAATCCATGGGCCCAAGTTGTCAACAAGGAACTGTGCAAGCTGGCGGTGGCTCCATAATGGTTTCGGCTGTTTTTACATGGAATTGACTGGGTACTCTGGTTCAACTGAACCGATCATTGACTGGAAAGGGTTATGTTCAGCAACTTGGAGACCACTTGCGGCCATTCATAGACTTCATGTACCCAAACAACGATGGAATTTTTATGGATGACAATGCGCCATGTCACCAGGCCACAACTGTTCGCGATTGGTTTGAAGAACATTCTGGACAATTCCAGCAAATGATTTGGCCACCAAGATCGCCCGACATGAATCCCATCGAACATATATGGGACATAATCGAGAAGTAAATTCGTGCACAAACTCCTGTACCGGCAACACTTTCGCAATTATGGACGTCTATAGAGGCAGAATGGCTCAATATTTCTGCCGGGGATTTCCAACGCCTTGTTGAGTCCATGCCACGTCGAGTTTGCTGCACTTCGCCGGGAAAAAGGAGGTCCGACACTATATAAGGAGGTATCCCATGACTTTTATCGCCTCAGTGTATATTCGCAAATTTACGTTGTAATCTTTAATAACTGAAAATAAAAAATATGTAATTTAATTTATGTAGGGTTGTCTTTTCCTGAGAGGGTTCTTCACCGTGTACAACAACCTATAGTCTATGCGCGGTTCCTTCACACTTTTTGAATCAAACCTTTGACAAATCAGCACATGTACGACGTACTTGGTTGTTTCTTAATATGGCATACATCACAAGCGTTTTATACTCGTCTTAACATTAAAATGCCTTATGCATTATTAAATTGCATTTCTACTTATATTTTACCTATAAATTACAATATTTCATTCACATAAACAGGGAGAAAATAGGTGTGTTTGTAATGCCTAGTAAGAAAATAGTTCTTATGCAAAACATTATTACACTGAGTGCGCACGAAATTTGTGCGCTGTCCCTTTGGTGTTATTTTCTAGACTTCGTTAAGCTTTCTTTGCATGAGGCGGAGGAATATCCAGGAAGTAGGACTTCAACAGGGGCTTCAGAAAATTTGGAAGTAACCTTTTCTCGCTTCCTCTGCCACACACGAAGTGCCAAGGTCTTCGATGGCCTTGCATGCTGAGATGACGCTGCTAGTGTGACGAGCAGGTCGGACCTACGATGATTCCACACGCGTCCATGGCTTGGCTTTTTTTGCCAAATAATCGGAGTGTAAGTTTGAATGACACGTCTTGAGCGTTCATCGTGTTAGGTACGGACTAGAGACAGGAAAAATCACAAGTTCGTTTGAGGGCCTCAAACCTCAACAGAGTGTACGTTTAGGTTTCATTTTTGTTTGGATCACAGTTCGTAAGAAACACTCGGTGGATTTTAAGTCTGTGATAAGTCTACAATTAAAAAAGCTTAATAGCTGACTAATATCTTGCTATTTGTTCCAGTTTAAGGCGATTACCAACCTGGAGCTATTGCCGCGTGAGGCGACACTAACACGCGCATTAAAATGCGCAAATTGGAGGCAAGTGCGATATCTTGAAATAACTATTCCTTTCTCGTCTGCGAACGGTTTTCTTTTCCGTAGGTGAACATATTGGGAACGCGTTAAATAGTTTCCAAAAAAATCATTTTTCAAAAGTACTGCAACTCAGCTCAAACATGAGGTAGATGACTACCTTAAATTTGGCTTCTTAATGTTGTGGCAGCCAATGAGACTCGAGTGTGCAGAGGGGGCCGCGAAGGCGCAGGGGATAGAGCGTTCGCCTCCTACCGAGGCGAACGGGGTTCTATTCCCGGCGGGGTTGCTCCCGGATTTTCGCATTTTGGAATCGTGCCGAAAGATGGCGCTTGTCGGCGGGTTTTGTCGGGGATCTGCATTGTATTCCGGCGCTGCTCCATACTCACCTTGCTTCATCATATCAAGGCTTCGTCATTACGAGTTGCCTAGACCTCTCCATTCTCCACTACACTCCACTTTCTTCCTGTGTAACGCCCCAGTTATACAACGCTGTGACCGAAAGAAATAAAAACGAGACATTCCCCGGGGCTATACGAACACCGAGTTTGTAACAAGTGATTTCGCTGCGTAATGTAGTCAGATTTGTATGCATAATCGTGCTAATGAATAGTGCCGAGTCACGTGGCGGGTGTGGGACCGTCACCTGGACCGGCCTCCCCGCCGCCGCACGAGCGTGACTCCCTGGCGATCAAGACCGCCTGAGATCGTGGAACTTGGAGAGGACGGTTGAAACACTTCTCTCCTTGCGGGATACGTAAGCCGCGAGATTAGCCGAGGACCGACATGCTGCGCGTCGCCGGCACCCACGCCCTTCATGTACACTTTAGAAAATTATTAAATAATCCACGTGTCTTCATTTTTGTACTATCGAGTTCGTTATCCACGTCCTGTTTCTATGCCTTTTTTTTTTTTGGTTAAGTGCTTATACTTTGCTCTAGAAGAGCAAATTTATCTACTGTGACACAATTGGATCTAGTTTCTGTCTGTGCACAATAGTGACCGATATGTAACTTGTTTGACAGAATGTTTCAAATAGACCCTTACATTAAGAACAAATTGTCCAGTGATAAAAGTTGTAATGAATCTTATAGTTATAAAATTATTTTCGTAGTAGCTGTGAGATGAAAGCTGGGAATTGTCATAATCTTCCTCGACAAAACTAACGTAATATATACACTTAATTAACGTTCACATTTTTTTAAAACTGCTATTCATTCCAGCACACGTCAATGCAGTTTCACTTGACCGTCCAGTATTTGTGTCTGTTGAGTAAGAGAGTGCGATTTCCCGGTCATAATTTGCTGCCTTTCACGTCTTTTTACTCGGAGAGAGTGTCCACGCCTAAATAACAGAGTGTGTAACTGGAGCGCGCGTCACTCGCCTGGAGAGTAGTAATCAACGGCGTGATTACACCGGGCGGCGCGGACCTGTCCTCGCCTGCGGACCGCAGTTGAAATGCCAACTTTAATGTGAGGCCGAGACACGATCCTCGCCGCGCTGCGGCTACTGCCCGGTTAAGGAGACGCCGCTCTGGCGCCGGTTATACCCCTCACTCACGATTAATTGTACTCTACAACAAACTAAGAACCGAGATATTTTCTCGTTTGTGGAGCTAGTTTTCACCCACCAAACTTTGCTTCCGTGTTGTTTTTAAACGTACCCACTAATAAAAAATGATCAGCAAGGTTTACATTTAAGATGTAAAATTTTGATTTATGTTTTCACTGTGGGATGCATTGTTACATATTTTTCGATATGTTATTATTATTTTATATTACAAATAGAAAATATTTTATATTTGCCCAAATAAAATTCAAAATATCACAAGGAATTAAAAACAATTTCTACTCCGATAATTTCCGAACTAATGAACCAAGCTGTAGTGCACAGATACAGGCATACAGGAAAAATGTGGGAGAGATGCCTCACAAAGGAAGTTTTACTTAAAATACACTACAAGCTAAATAAATTATATTGTAGAATTCACTTATTTACTTAAGTGATTAACCGTAGACCTACATCGTAAGTTTTAGAAGTAGGCCTATATATAAAACTGCATCTTAATGTTTAGGCGTTTTGCTTCCCGGCCGCAAATGCTACACTTGAAGGAGCCATATTGCAAGTTTCATGTAACCACTTTCTACATGGAGTACACTGAATATAGTTCTATTTCCTCTCTTGTGAGATGATAGTTTTAGAGACTCTCAACACAAATTTCGTTTTTCCCTACACCTGATTCTCTTTATTTTATTCTTCGCGTGCTTTTCTTTAATGATTTTCATGTGTTTTTTTTTTTGCAACGTTCCTTGTTTACAAGTAATTTTTATTTTCTTAGCTTCAAATAATTTCTGCAGTTTCTTTCGTCTTTTCGCCCCAAAAATGGAGACCGTAGGCGCTGGATTCATCTCCATCAAATGCTTCGTTGGCGTTTGTGTGTCATATTGACATTGGCAATCTGTGATCGGACAGAAATCCTAGATTCAGAACTCTGATTCAGCAACAAAGATGGTGAATTTCTGTAGGAGTTCGCATTCCGTTTCCTGCAGAGACTGAAGTTTTGACCAAATCACTGGTTCTTGATAGCAGTTCTGAAGAAGAGGAAGTTGTGTATGGCACTTTGGTAGGCCTATTATAATTATTAAGCACATCTGTGGGTATGCAACCACGTTTGTTGCTTTGTGTCTCCTAGAGATTGTTGAGTTGTTTGAGTTCAACATCTTATCATCTTTTATAGCATTATTCTCGTGATCAGAATTTGAAACTATATGTGGCAATATCATTATTGCAAATTATGGCCCTGAGTTTTTATTTACAGTGCTAAGCAATATAATTAAGATATTTTTTCTCAGAAACAACTTTATGGTGTAAAAAATATGTCAATCTTTCAAAATATATTTACTAAAAAATCTGTCAGCAGTAATATTCGAACCCATTGGGATGATAGCGCACGCACTAAGCACTATTCCAATCCGTCTTACATTCTGCATTGTTATTTTATGAGGACACATAGTAATGTGTACTGGTCATGGGATCATATTTGCCCGATATGATAAATTAATATGTCAGGACATACGTGGAAATATTTTGAACAAATAAATTTCCCCTTGTCTAAATTTAGATATAGCACAAAATATATACGATTAAAATGTTTTAATTATTATTAGAGATACTTCTCTGTAGTAGCTAACGCTGCAAAATTCTAAAATCACACTGTAAAAAATATTGGGTAAATTACCAGACTGTTGTAAGGTAATATTGGTAAACTTGTTTGGGAAACATATTTTTTCTTTAGATATAAGATAGAATTACCGCACTCCGGAATAAAATTTACTTCAATCGCAGTGGAAAATCTCGTACATGGATGGGAAAATAACCTTAAGACGTGACGTGTGTATCTCCTCAGCATTATCTCAACAGCTTGATGGGAGGACGGGAGGAAGAAACAAAACAAGGCGCCACGTTGGACTGCATGTAGGACTTACATTCGTTACGGCATGCATAATAATAAGCAATAAAATTAATTTTAAGGTTAAAATACAATTACAAAATAGTTACAAATGAAAATTTTGGTATAAAAATGACATAAGAAAATTTTTAAGAGACTTTGGAAAACGGGTAACTTTTTGTTCCTGTATTCAAATCTCAATATACACATTTATCTTTACCTGTGCAATTTTTATGTCAAGGGAATTATTAAAAATGCTTGGAAAGGTATTGACTTCAAATCACTAATAAAGCCACAAAATAAATTCTACACAAATGTTGCTTTGTACCGCACAAAGGTAACTGAGCAATCGGTCACACAGCATAATTATTGTAACAAGTTACAGGAATAACTAATTTATAAAGTTGCTTTTAGAATTGCGGAAATGTTCAAGCTACGAAAAACTTGTATAGTTATTTCAATTTAAATCTTTGCAGGTAACCTAAATTAAAATTTATTTTTATTTTTTGAGGTGAATTACTTTAGTAGATAAATGATTACTTACACAGTTGTGTTGTTGCCGTGGTATAATATATAGCGAACTGGCCTCCAGAGTTAGAGGACCCTTTTTTCGCCCACACGCACCGGCAAGTGTCAAGGATTTTAAGATTGTGGTTTCGGTTATTATTAGATAAGGATATCGGTAATAATAAAATAAACAGTACTAATACTACCGAATTTCTTAAAATATGCTATCATTATACATAATTAATATCCCCGCAATTTTGTTAGGAGAATTTCACCACGATTAAGTAATAGCACATTGCTTGTGATGCTAATTTACTCTACATTTAAGAGGTAATTTTACATTACATGTAAGGGTAATTTGCTTCCCTTACAAGAAATCACTTCCGATGTTGTACACACATAAATTGGACATAAGCTTACACATTTTAAATTTATAGTAAAATATTTGCTGCACTTGTAATTCAAGAACAGACAGATTCAGAATGTCATCGGGTTCAGTGATCTCCTGGATAGAATTTAAAAGTTTACGTCCCTAGGAAATGTGGCAATGCCATTCCGATTCGGGTGTTTTTCACAGGAAATGAAGCGTCTATAAATAGTCCTTTTTTGTAATATTGGTAAACCATTAACGTGCAAATCCGAGGTCTTGTGGTTTTACAGATAACCAATTCGGTTGGACGGAAGCAAAACATCCAGTCCCGTAGTCGATAGTTTGTGTAGGTTGGGGTTAACCAATATAGCTTTAATTTTCTGACATCATAAGTCATCCTGTATTGTTATCTCCTTGAAGAGAACGATAAGATGTTGTGTCATTTTTTCTATACCCTCTTCAAAATGACTTTTCTGATTTGAAAGCCCGAGACTTTACAAAGTTCCCTGAAAAATATTACTGTGACAGGTGGCACCAAGTAGTTGATTTTGACAACATGGTTCCGAGTTCGAATTAAGTGAGAGCTGCGGTGGAAGTGTGTATCATTTTAGATATAAGTTTAAGTTAACTTAGCATGTAAACCGTCCCTCACTTTCCCCAGTTAGTCTACCAACATGTTGGTGCAGTGGTCATAAAAAAAATTAACTTCTATTTAGTATTTAACATTATAATAAAGTTCCTCTCTCTTTTATAACGTGATCGCTTGAAGAGATATTAGAGTATGTGTGTTGAATTATTAATGTTGAATTATTATTTATGTTATAAGTGTATTTGTTATAAATTTTTTGAGTTTAAGGTTACTGGCTTAGTACCTACCGCACTACAGCACCGAAATAAAAATCAATATGAGTCAAATATTAAATCACCTTTCCTAAATCATTTTGTGCAAACATTTTGTCGGATGGCAGCATAGGCATATATATACAATGTAATTATATAATTTTTAGTTTAGAGTTATTGTTATATTGGGTATCTTTTGTAGGTTTTGAGTTGCTAAGATATATCAGGTTATTGGAAATGACTCCATTCTAACAGAAAGTGATGAAAATAAAGCAATTTTATGAAAGCTCTCTTTTTTTTTGTTCCTTGTGAGATGAAGTTGGCTGTAGATATAACTTGTTACATTAGGTGAATTATTATAAACTGAAATGATACATAGAACAATAAAGTAATTGTTTGTCAAAAACAGAAAGTTCTCACTAATCAGTGTTTATGCAAAAATTATACTGTGAAGTCAACCATGAAACTTGTGTTGCCTAAACCAGTGCCGCTAACCACATTCTTAGATAATAATATTTCACACAACTTTCGCTTTCTAATTGGCGCTGTTTTCGAGAAATGGAGGAGTTTATGTTTTCTATAGAAAAAGTGTGCTATTGAAGCAAGTGATATAATTATTGATTTTAAATGCAGGAAATACGTTTGGTAAAATTCAAAAAGGTAAATGTGTGCTACTTTTGTCAAGCTAGGTTCATCGGTTAAAATGTTATTATTTTTTTATTAGAGATGCTTTTTTTAAACGAATTCAATTTGCATAACATGAGAAAGAAGACCAACCCATCTGAAGATAACTTTAATATTTAAACTTTAAAAATGGCTACGATGACCAGAATTAAACACGTTAAAGTTCCCTGAAAATATGAAAAAACATAAGCCACCAATGCAAACGCTGTAGCGACAAATTTCTATGGTGAAATAATCGTGTGGACACGTGGGCAATCCAAACTGTGAGTAATGACAAAAGGCATATTTGCGATGTTAACATCCCTCACAGACGTACGTGGCAAAGTTGGCAAGACAGTATTTTTTTTTAGGTGAAAACAGGTTTAGATTTCGGATACAAAGAAAACTTAAAATAAGTATCGTGGACGGTACATTAAATATTTCACCGTAATCTGCATCTGCCAACGATCTCCAGTTATAATATGAGTCATCACCAACGTATTTCGTTGAACAGAAAAGTCGAGGGAAATCCTGACCATACTTTATCTCTTCCAAACGAGATAAAATGTCATCATTCGGATATTTCCTAATAATATATCCCTGAATTCCAACTCCAGTTTGAAACAAGAATCTAATGATTATAGAACCAACTTGGAAATCTTAGTGATAAAGTTAGGTTTGTAAAATTACGTACTTAGACAGTTTATTTTGCCGATCAACAGTTTATATACAATGAAGTTTAAAGTAATTTGCAATTATTGATAATTTTTTTAAAATTCTGAGCTTTAATGTGAGCGCCACCTTCTGAATAAATATAGAACAAGGTAGTTTTTTTCTATGCTGATAGCTCTAGACGGCACAATACGAACGGAACCACATGCCCTCTGAGATATTAGGTTTAACAAAAATAACAACCAAGTAAATAACTTTGAAATGCTTTTAATGTTAAAACACCTTAATTCCGGTATGGTAAGTTGAATGTTCATGCATCACTCACGTAAAACGAAGCTACCGTGCATTAGATTCCTTGATAGATTATAGATCATGTTAAAACATTGCTCGGCGACACTCAGTACAGATACTGTATCAAAATGCTACTGCAGTGTGCTGGCCATATCTGCTTTTAAGATTTGAACCAACTGCCTTGCAATCGCGGCAAATGGGTTCACTTCTGGATAAAATAACACTCTCTTGATGTAATCATAGACTAAAGTAGAGGTTGATCGATTATCGTCTTCTGCTCATGTACCCCGCCAGCATTGACGTACTCAAACCAACAACTGTCAAAGTCACGTGGTCATCAGTGATGAACGTGTTTGTTTATAATTTAATTATCAGAAGACAAGCCCTTTCATATGAATAAAATACCTTCAACAGTTTGGATTTAATCGCATTGCATTAGAAAATGGCTAGAAGAAGTATGAAACATCTCAAAACACTTGTTTACATAAACAGTGTTCTAACATAAAATCCTATCGACTGGTATTATAACTCGTATTGGCAGGAAAGCAGTTCAATGTTAGGACACGGGGTGGCTACTGCGTATTTAGGGTGTGCACTCTCCCCATTTTCCTTATTTTCTCATATTATAATTTTTATTAATATTTTACAATGACTAATACCACATCATAGCAACCTACCCCAAAACAACTTCGAAGCCCTCATAGAATACAGTTCCTCATAATGTTCAACTTGGTGCATATGGAAATCGGGACCTATAAAAACATATTTACACAGCGATGGGAATTAGCCCTAAGGGACCTATCTATGCCTTACAAGCCGTTAATAGACTTCCGTTAGGAAGCAAAACTCCGTAAAACGACAGAAGTTCTCTGACGTCCCGGATGGTGTCACGTTACAGTAAGAGTCATAATGTTAACAAAGCGTTTGAACTACACTGGGAAGCTCCATCTCTACTCCTCAGACGCCATAGGCATCCGACCCCGTACCCTTTTCATCTATGGAATGTTTCTCAGTAGAACACGCGCCTGTAGACAGTTAGGCCACACTATTGTCAGATAACACTTTTCTTTCTACTTTCTTTAACATCCTTTGCCGACCTCCTGTGGCGCAGTTGGTTGGTGCGCTGCCAGTCTGAGGTGCGGGAGGTTCTGGGTTCGAATATCAGGTAAGGCATGGGTGTTAGTTTAAGTTAGGTCATCAGTTTGTTTTGTAAGCCGTCCCCTTATAAGCATAACGGTGGGGGACGTTAATAAGCCATATAAAATACAGTACAATTAAACGTCATTTGAAATATATATATCTCAGCCTCATTTACCCTTAAAATATATTTAATGTTACATATTCATGACAAATTGTGTCCCTTAATTTCCAAATGCATAACCCTTAACTATAGTACCAAATTTCATTCATAAACGTAAGAAGTAGCCAAGAGCAACACCCTTATTGGGCAACAGCCAGTATGTAAAACCAAATGAAAGTAACTTTGATACCGTCAGAGATTTCGCCAAATAGATGTCTATTAACCTTCACGCTTGTTTGAACTTAGATGCATCGCTTCATTCATTCTGTGTTTAAGCGCTGTCGGCATAAAGTCATCCGGTTTTCTTCTACCAGATGCTTGAGGTAAATGCTGTTCATCGGATTACGACCAACTGTAACAGAGTCGGCCATCGTACGTATTTAACTCTCGTTTGCAGGCAGATTTTTACGAGTTGCAAATCACTCACAACTCGAAAGTAATTAATTCTGAAAATTTTTGAATAACTTTTTAAGAAGAACCGGTGACTCAAAAACTTTTTCATTTGTGAAAGAAGGAAAAAAAATTCACTCATGTATCTATGAAAAATATCTTAATATTGTAATGCTTATTGGAATCATATACAATTTTCTTACTATTCACGTTAAATTATTATGTAACATTACATTTCCAGAATGAATTTATACTGTGTGCTCTTAGTTAACTACATAATTGTGAATTAGGAATACTGAATTACACCATAAAATATTTGCATAACTTTTTTTTAATATGGCGAGATATTTACTTTACTTTATTTACTACGCGTGTGAATTGCCAAAGAACCGTTGACTTATTTCTGAATTTTATTTTAGATATAGAAAAAAATCATTCAAAAAACTTTAACCATATGGTGACATGACCTAACACGAGGGTATACAAACCAACTTAAAAGTGAAATGTCCATGCTGAATATGTTAATTGCTGTCATGAAGCTTCAAATTTTGGACCGACGCTATCTATTGTTTCTGGTTGACTCGCCGAGTACATTTTTTGGTGTACATTCGAGTACTTCCAGTGTAATCAATCCATAAGTAATATTAACACAGCAGTAATGACTACAGCAGCATCTGAACTGCATATGTTTCAAGTCTGTTTCAATGATATTTCAATATATATATATATATATATATATATATATATATATATATAT
>NQII01001423.1:116072-197907 GCA_002778355.1 Clitarchus hookeri
TTACACCTTACTAAATACGAATATATTTTATGTGTATAGGCTGTTCACGGTAAAGTGTGCGGAGAGTGGGAGGGGGAAGGAGATGTTTTAACAAAATCACAGACAAGAAATTAGCATAGAATAGTAAACTTTTACTTATTTCATTCACGCCAGTTTTCAAGGATACGAGCTCCATCAAAATTCTACTGATAAAATATTATTGGCTGAAGAAACCAAGCTCTGTAGCGTATTTTGATTAAATTCCAGATCAAGGAACGACCTTTTCTGGGTTCGATTCATGGCGAAGGATTGACTATATGTGCTATATTTTGATGGTTTAGTGTGTAACTCCATCTCCATCCTTATTTTCCTTATACGCCTACTGGGAGTATTTTTTAACGAATGTACATAAGGTGCAATTCTAGGTCGATACAAAATCAAATACGGTCTTTTTTATTATCGTTGCCGTACTTCCAAACTCATTATCTATGCAGAATCAGTTGTGGTCGTAGTATTGTTACTGGCTATTAGAGCTGAGCTCTACAGCGGTATATCGATCACGAAACAATATTTCTGAAATTTCGCAACAGCTATTAGAGAAAATCGAAATATTAACAATATGCGATATTAGAGATATAATGCGATGTTGGCAATATGCGATGTTTATGATATGCAATGTTTGGCGATATGCAAAAATTGCGATACCAATATGACCTACATTTGCGATACAAATATAAGCGATATTTTCGGTTCATCGCCATCGATTTTCAGTACTCTCTGGGAGCCTTATATCGCACCAGTACCGACATTGTCAACATATATCGAAACGAATTCGAAAAGTGTATATCGCACAGACCTACTGGATCGTTCTTACGTTCCGCTGGGAGTTGCTGGAGGAAGAAAACTGCGTGCGTGTAGAAGAGCCAGAGAGGATATAACAGACAGGAGGTCGGTACCACGAGAACTGTCGGGAGGCTGGCGGGAACAAGCCACCAGGTGGGAGGGGTGAGACTCGCTTGTTCGTGTTACCGGCGAGTGCAAGCCCCATTGCACGTGTACACGCAGCGTCCGCCCATGGTCATTCGTCTCGCCACCGCAGCTAACCCACGCGGCACCAGTCGCCGTGTGAAGGTCGTGCTGCAGAACGACCATAACCACAACCATAAACTCAGCCGTTGTCGTTTACATGTTAGAAACTGTGCAATCATGTTTCACTTATAAAGGAGACATTTTAAGAAAATTCTCCTGTCAGGTTTTCGGGTTCTATAAATATATTATGAAAAATGTATAATTTTCCTCCCAATTTCTGTATTTCTAAACATTTTACTTTAAACAATCCGTTATTTTCTTCCGTTTTTAAAACTTATTTTAATGTGCATATGGAAACTACAATGTAAAAAATGTAAAATTAATGTCTTGAATATTAAGTGTTGTGTTATGATGATATACGTATAATTTCTCCTCTAGGAACATTTAAATTTTGTCAACTTGCTGTGTAGCTGGCCATACGACGGTAATGTTTGTGATGACTATTCTTATGAGAGATTGAATTCTACTCGCCTGATATTGGTATGTTATGGTTATTTCAATGGTGGAACTGCGTTGAAAAATCTTGTGGACACATCGGGGAGCCGTGCTGTTGCGAACTCACTTGTAACACTCTCTTTCGTGTATTTTACGGTTTTTTCTAAGCACCACGTCAAACACAGAAAAGGGGACTTTATAACTACACTAGGCATCAAACCACAAAACTTACGGATATGCCTCTGCAAGTCAAATACCGTAAAAAAATTTTAGGGCCTAGTAACATTGTAGCTGCTGACTTTAAGAATTGTCTCACTTTAGAGCTACTAGCATCAGGTTTTCTACCAGTTATGAGTAAACTAACATTTTATCTCTTGCAATTGTACAATTACTAACTTCAGGACCAATGCCAAGCTCCCGAGACAATAGGTACCGGCTCCGTCTTCAAATTCTTCTCTTTATTATACAGCTGAATCAGTTTTTTCAACAGTGAAATAACGTTGCATAAAAATGCATTTAATTTGAAGTTACTGGTGGTTCAATTGATGTAATTTACAATAACTATGTGCCCTGAAACAGTGTAATCCTCTGTGACTCGGTGATAATTAGCTGTAATTTGAAGAACTGGAGTCACTCAAGTTACCAATATTCTGTAATTTCTGTAAAATATATATATTTTTAAATTTTTTATTGAATTCTATTGATTTGACTCAGGTTTTACAGGGTCAGTTTTAAAGATAAATCATGTTCTGAGTGGCTTCACCCAGTAACCCGTTCGACCTCCACGTTGCAGAGTATTCACATCCAAGTGTATATAAAAAGTATCCTTCAGTGTATATTGTATTCGGATTGACCAACTTTCACAGTATTTAATTGTGACGAAGTCTTTGATAATTTACGTCACCGTTTGGTGACGTCAACGAAAACAAATTAATTTCTCACGGGATATTCATATTTTCTGCCCGATGATTAAGAGCTTTTACGACTTGCAGAAGTATGTGGTCTGGTTCGACTGCGATTTGCAACAGCTTGGCTTTTTAACGTGAAAACCACGTGCAAGGTCACTAAAACAGCAGAAATTTCTTCCAGATTTTACAGTAAAGTGTATATTGTGCACTTTGTCAGAATAGCGAGGATATTTGAGGATAGAATGAGAAAGCGTTTCAGTGAGATTACAAAGATAATTCCATATCCACGGATATGAAGTTTACAAAAATATACATTTTAAGCAAAAGTAATTAAACTTTGTTTCATTCCATCTCCTTCAGAGTCGCTGAGTCCAGCATATAGGACGTTGCACAGGAAGTGGTTAAAATTATGTACGTGTACATAGCAAAAAACAGCGGCCAATACGGTGAATCCCTCCACGTGAGGAAGATATTATTCGTTTTTAGAACTACCTTCCTTTGTCTCATAAACAGCTGCTGCCAGTAACATAAAGCGCAAGCTCATTTTTATTGGTTCTAATATATGACGCAAAGTTGGACTGGCACTAGTGTAGTTCCAAACAAAAGTTTTAATCGTTTCTACTCATAAAATCGCCTCACTTTTCCTCAAAAAGAGTCGTTACTCTACCACGCAAAGTACGTACATCGTGTGAGGGAAGTTGTATATTGCAAGTGCTAGAACTCCACAAAAATGTATTAGGAATGTTTGTATTTTACATTATCTCGAAATTATTATAAGCCATTGGCAATTCAGTGAACTGGAATAACTGAAGATTTATAGAGAAATAATTTTCGTTGGTTTTGAGTTGGTTTCGCCGGTTCGGAGTTTAACTGGTTGAATAGTGTAGGGTGGGCGACAGCCTCTTCCGTCCGCCTTCTTAGGTTTCAGTTTTAGCATCTCCGGAACTGCAAACTCCATGGTGGATTAATGAAAGGCGTAGCAGTTGTTTTTCAAGTACTTCACCTTCACCTTACTTTTCAATGAGTCTTTCTTTGCTGTGCCACCTTAAATAAATATTCGCTCTAGCCAGTTGAGTCCAAAGATTGACGATTTTGTTCTGTTAAGGCAGACGTCACACCGATTTGTTTACCTGCAGCTTTCACATCTTTCTATGAGATACAGCAACAACATTTATCGTTGTTTCAGCCCAACACTTAAGACAGGTTTAAAATAAATTAAAAAAAACACAGATAGCCTATTACGAGTTTTAATTAAATGTACCAAAAGCCTCAAACAACAGCTTTCGAATCGTTTCAGAATAATATTTCATACGTGCAGCACCTTGAGAACCTTATTTGCCTACTCTGTATTGAAACAGTTAGAATTATTACATTGAAATTATTTAACTTACGCTAATTATTTCGTACACAGAATTTCTGTATCCTACTAGTGATTTCTACCAATTCGTTGTGAATGCCAATGACCGAACACTGGCTTCGAGGGCATTTCACTTATTACGTGATTGTTAGCATCTTATTAACTGAATATTCTGTGCGTAACGGGTCACTAAATGAAATCAGTTACTCAAGTATAGAACGTTCTAGTTTTTTGTACATTAATAACAGTTACCTCTAGGTTTACGACTAATCCCGCTTTGGTTTACTCTTACATCACGATCTAAAACTAATGTTTAACTGAAAATATCTGACAATTTTGAAAATCTCACATTATGACATGTCACACTTTCCGTCTCCGTTAAAAAGTACTAAGTTACCTGTAGGTGGTCTTTCTCTCTACATTTCCTCGACTGCGGTTAATAACATGCATGAGTAATTGGCTACTTCGTCGGGAGACAAATTACTAAACGAAACAGCTACACAAAAGGTTTGTTCAATTAAACAAAATATATGGCCTGACAAATTAATTGTCATGGTTTAGCTCTTGCACAATAATTTATTGTCTAAAGAAAACATAAATTACAAGTAAATTTGTTTGTACCCTTAGAAAAACATGTCTTGAAGTTAATTAAATTTTTTTAGGACATCATCGCCTGTTAGTAATTAATCCCAGTGATATATTTATCGTTTATTAACTAAACACTTTTCTTTGACTTAGCTTGAAGCTTGAAAATGACAACAGAAATGCTAGTCAAAAACACCGCCAGGAATACCGTTCTCGCGCCACCACTGTTGACACGGGAATGCGTAGAGGGGAAGGCAGGGCTGTGAGTCATCACGGGGGGAGGGAAGCTTGGTGACGCATGTACTATCCATAGTTACCATTTAGACCCGCTGTGTCTTTTCTATGCCACTGGGAGTACTATGTCAGTCCGGAAGCGAAACGCCGTTGTGCATTCTGAGGGTCGTAGAATCGTAAGTCATATAATTGCAAAGTGTGATGAAGAGGCTAAACAAAAACATTACGCATTCACAGTAAACCAGGCGACAGCAAGAGCTGCACACTACGCCGGAGTGTCGGAGACGTTAATTAAAAAGATACGGAAGGAACGAAAAGAACTGGATAACAGCGGTGAGGGTGGTAGCTTGTCCATGCCGGGTAAACCACGGAACTCTAGGCCGGAACACACTATTGTGAGCGTCGATGACTTTGATAGATGTGTAATTCTGCAGACGATTCAGGAGTTTTGTGTTAATGAAAAACATGTCCCCACCATTGTAAAATTACTGCCTTTGATACCGGCTAAAATACACTTTCCGTGGTCACGTGCCTCTTTGCGGAAGGTAGTAAAACAACATGGCTTTCGGTGAAAATAAACCCAAATCCGCAGGAAAATTACTGATTGGGAGACCTCGCATCGTATCTTGGCGCCACGACTATCTAGTTGCAATGAAACAGCACATACATAATGGGAAACAAATTATCTGCATTGACATAAGGTGGATAGAAAGTAATTCGACGTTTCTTAAATGCTGGCAAAACGAGGACGTGATCGGCAAACAAGCTAACGTGAATTCTGGCAATAGACAAATAGTTGCTCATGAAGTGGGTATTAACAGATTTGTCGAAAATGTAGTCCTTGTATATAACATCGAGACAGCCAATGGGGACTATCACGGCCAAATTAACAGTATTAATTTCATTAATTGGGTTTTTGAGAAGCTTGCACCTAATCTCCCCCGTCATATGTGGTAGTGTTAGATAGTGCACCTTACCATTGCGCACAGATAGACAAGCCACCTACAAAATGCTCTGTGAAAGATATGTTAACATGGTTAACGAATAAGGGAATTACTTGCTACGAGTCGATGCGGAAAGAGGCGCTTTATATATTGGTGGAATTGACTAAACCCAAAGAGAAAGTGTATCTGACACCTTTGGGACATATCGTGGTTCGTCTTCCCCCCTACAAGTGCGTCCTGAATGCTATTGAGTTGGCTTGGGCGAAGGTTAAGCATGTGGTGCGCGGAGGAAATGTGTCCGGGGATTTATCTCTTCAGAAACTATGAGAGATAACTCTTAAATCGATAGATACTGTAACCAAGACCGACAAGGGAGGGTACTGTGGTCATGTGCAGAAGCTGGAGGCTGAATACCGGGAAAAGGATGGTATTGTGTCAGATGTCATTGACAGTATAGATGTTCGTCTTCTCGACAGTAGAGATTTCTCCAGTGGATCTGACGAGTGCATTTCGGACAGTGAAGAAATGAATCCGGATTCGCCATTAACAACACCGCTTCCTTGAGGCGAGTGCATGTTTTTGCTTAGTATATATACTGAAGAGTCAAAAAAACTGGTACACCTGCCTAATATCGTGTAGGGCCCCCGCGAGCACGCAGAAGTGCCGCAAAATGACGTGGCATAGACTCGACTAATGTCTGGAGGTATGCAGGAGGCATTGAAATCTGCGCCAACTTGAGAAACGGTTGCACGTCTGTCACGTGTAATGATTCTCGTCAGTCGTCGTTTGTCCCGTTCTTTCACGATCTTTTTCCGGCCGCAGCGATGTCAAAGATGTGATGTTTTACCAGATTCCCGATATTCACGGTACTCGTGAAATGGTCGTACGCGAAAATCCTAATGTTATCGCTACCTCGGAGATGCTATGTCCCATCTCTCGTGCACCGACTATAACACCACGTTCAAACTCACTTAAATCTTAATAACCTGCCATTGTAGCAGCAGTAACCGATCTAGCAATTTGCCAGACGCTTGTTGTCTTACATAGGTGCTGCCGACCGCATCGCGTTACTCTGATTGGTTCCATACCTCTGTTATTTGCATACGCACTCCTATACCAGTTTTTTTTGGCTCTCCAGTGTAGTATAGGCGTACACCGTGGCCGGCTTATCGCGTTAACGCCTTATACCTTCCAGGGTTTCAGAACTGGTGCGAGGACAGCAAATTGTATAAAAACCTGAAACTTTAAAGTTTAAAAACCCGAAACTTAAAATTTAATACGTAGTACCAAAAATTTTTTTGTACCGGTAAAATTTCGGGATGAATAAATTTTGCGGTTTCGTTTGGCTGTTTGCAAATAAATATTTTGTTGAGAGGAATATATCTTAATGTTATTGCAGATGTGATTCTGGGAAAAAATGTGCGGGAGACGAATTTTGTTCTATTCTTGTATGTCCATGCACGTTAAATATGAAGTAATTCTATCCCGAAACCGCGTGGTGCGAAAATTAAGCGTATTTCACAATGAAAATATTTAGAATACTCTTTCACATTTACTATCAGCAGAACAAAATAATCAAAAATTAGCATTCTTACTAGAAAATACATGAATAATTTTATTTCAGCGAGATACAAGTTTGTTTATCAAGTACAATATGGTGGTGACGTAATCATTTGTAAACTTTGAAGATGACATTCTTTGTCTACGAGTACTCGAGTTCTCATGCAAAGGTTACGGTCGTTCGTCCCGCGCATGTACTCGCTTGTTTGCAGAGCCAGCGAATTAGTATTTTGTCCCAGTCTTGCGCAGTGGTGTATTCTTAACTTTCGGCTTCGAAGAAGTTCAAGTACCAGAGAACGTAAAATTGTAATATTGCGTTTTCATTTTAAACACTATGCAGATTATTGATATTTACATTCTGGATACATTTCTGATTTAAATGTTGATTTCAGATTACTAACACAATGAAGCCTTTATCCTTTGATGAGAAGGGAATTATGGAGGAGGGGGGTATTCAAATCACGTATTCGAACAGGCGAATACCGCCATGGGACTTGTCAGTTGTCGAATTCAAGTTGCGGCTAAAAGTTCTCGATTCTTATAAGTATTCGAGTACATAATAATGTATTGCTGGAAACTTTCGATTGTGTTGATCACCAGACTACATCACTTCCTGTAGTCGGGATATCTGGCGGGGAAGGTGACGTCTTGGTTGGCATGGCGTGTCGCAGGTATGTGGAGTGGAGGCGTGGCGGAGGAAGTGGTCAAGAGACTGGCGAACCGGATCGCTCGCATCGTAAACTCCGTCCGGAGTACATAAACAGACATGCGGTTCCCCCGCTCTTATAATACTAATCCTTGTTTATTTTTTTACTGTTTTCCTATGGTGTTTCATAACTGCCATTTTTCTGCAGAAGAGCGCTGTTCGCGCTGGAATGTATGACATCTACTTTTTACTGTTCATACTATTATCTCATGTAAAGGGTCCTTTGGTCAATAAAAAGCTTATAAATCAAATCAATCACAGACGAGCGGTCGAGACAGCTGGCGTGCGTAAAACGCGTCACCCTTCGCACCATACACGCTGGTCACAGTCTGCTTACAGCAAATACTGTCTCGCCTCTTGCCAGCAGCAGGAAGCATTGTCAGTTTAACAATTGGCTCCGCTTTCAGTTTTTATCTACTTTATTTTATTCCGTGTAAACTACTAAACAGGGCGACTTCATTGTTTGGGAATCCTCCAGTGGTCCTGTGTCCCTATACCGTAGGAATGAATGAGTGCACTGTTTTTTAAGTGACTTTCCAAAATCCGAAGGAAAGATAGACTTAAAGTTCTCTTTTCTACTTTTTTGTGAGCCCCCCCCCCCCCNTCGAATTCTACCAAAAGTACTTAGTAATGATATCCGACTGTTATTTGTTTCGACCACTCCGTGTGGTTCATTTCGACAGCGCCGTTATTTTAATATTTATCGCGCCATTCCATATCTCTATAACTATTTCATCAATTTAAATCAATAACAGTTCTTCACGTAAATATTTAATTTAGAATGATTACATTTAGAAAGATTACAAATTTAGAAAGATAGCCTTACACGACAAAATAGCTTTTACGTAATTTCTCTAAAACTACTCAATAGGCTCTCACCAAATTTCGCTGGTAACTAATACAATGGCAGCCCATGCTAAAATATGCGATTTAATTGGACAAGATACACATGGTGGCCATATAAACATCTTTATTACAAAACTGTATCCACGGAAAGATTTTACAAATCTCAAACAAATTTGTATGCTTGCATGTCAACATATGCAATTCAAATGTATAAGACACTTATTTTCAATGTGGCATCTAGGCGCTGTATAAGTATTTTAAGTTAATTTAGTATACATACCACATAATTTGACCAATTTCTACCAAACTTGATATGCTGAAAGTATCAACTGCAACAAAATATGCTAATACGTGCTTCTTTGTCCACCAATTTGTAAGTTAGTGCCACATGAAAAGATAAAGTTTTTGCGTCCTACCTCTGAACACAGTCAACCGATTCCTGTACCAAATCTGGTAAACAAGAAAATACTACGGTACGCCATGTAAACTGACATGTTTTAAGTGGGTCAGACATTTATTTTCAAAACGGCAGCTATATAACCATTTTTATTATTGTGCTATATCTATCGACAAAACCATGTAACCAATTTCAACCATCGGCTCTGAATACCTCGCTTTTAAGAGCCGCCCAAATCTCTTCACCCACTCACTCTTCAATTCCAACCAAATTTTGTATACTGGTAGTAGCTCAAGTGAAGCATGGATTTTTCGTAAAGCTCCAGGGGCTGGTTTTGAGAAATCGCTACAAGGGGTCCAGGGTCCGGAGTCAGACTTAAGAGCCATCTTAGTCCTGTAAGCCATCTTGTCCGCCATATTGTAAACATGTCACATTGACCTTGACCTTTGACCTCAACCCCAATTACCTTTTACCTTAAACCCTAAAATTCCCAAAAAAATATCTACAAAAATTTCCAAAAATTTCAAAATATTCAAAAAAATTTCAAAATATTTATAAAAAAAATTATTTATTTTAAAAATCATACAATACTTTTTTTTTTAAATTTTTGGGCTTCGAGGGGACGAGGGACTGGAATCGACCAGCCACCATGTTATGACGCCACCCAACCCCCATGTTGGACTGACCCTATAACAGTGACCTTGGATGACCTTGGAAACAAAAACTCGAGAAAAATGGTAAAAATTGAATAAATTCATAAAAGTCAGCAATAATAATACATTACTGACAACTACCGCCATCTTGGATCCAGGACCTTGACCATTGACTTTAACCCGGTGACCTTTAACCTTGAACCCAAAAATTTGTCAAAAATTTAAAAATTTCGTACAAATTTATAAAAAATTTATAAAAATATATTTTTTTAAATTATTTTTAAAAACTTACATTACCAGAGGTCTCCCACAGCACCACGCCCAGAATACGACTGACTCCCTTCCAATCAATCACATTGTATTACCATTCCCCTCCCCCACCCATTCACCTTTGTTCATTCTGTCGAATGCACTCCACCCACCATATTGTTTTTTTCGTTTGTCATCTCTTTTAATTTTCAATACCTAGGTGATGCAGTGTCTCAATTATCGATTGAGTCACCATGTTGGTTGTCGGCCTTGACCTTTCCCCAATGACAATGAAATCGAAAAATCGAGAAAAAACACAGTCCATACAATTGTCAATTACTAGCTGGTCACATCAAGACACCATGCCGACTAACACTATTAATTAACGAATGACTGCACACAAGACCGATTCCACACTAGACTAACTCCACATAAGACTAACTCTACACATAACTAACCCCACACAAGACTAACTCTACACAAGACTAACTCCACACAAGACTAACTGCACACAAGGTTAACTCCACACAAGACTAACTCCACACAAGACTAACTCCACAGAAGACTAACTCCAGACAAGACTAACTCCACACAAGACTAACTCCACACAAGACTAACTCCACACAAGACTAACTCCACACAAGACTAACTCCACCCAAGACTGGTTCCTGACGAGACTGACTTAGCCCAAGACTAGCTTCTGACGAGACCAGTTCCTACAAAACAGGATAGACCAACCGACAAGACCAACCTGGAACACCACTCACCTATACAAACAAACGATTATGGACAGTCTCGAATAAAGTCTCCTTATAAGAATCTCGTAGCTAACCTCTTCGCAGAAAATCTTCGCAAAACATTTTTGCCAGAGCTGACCATACCAAAGAATCATAATAACTTACCAAGCCAACTTACCAGACCAACTAATCAGTCTAACCAACTAGTTTGCAAAACACTCCTCAAAAATATTCCCCTCATTTCATTCGTTCGCCATATAGAACTCAGCCAATTTTAAGCAACCCGAGTAAAGCATAATACTCTAAATCGAACTATAGTCCTCATATGATGTAATCCAGATTCTTCGGTTCATCGATGATTGAAGTTATCTCAATAATGTGTGAGAGATCTCCGCGCTTTTTGCAGGCCAATCAAATATCCGCGTCTATCAACAAGTTCATTCGGGTCTTCGGGAAATACGTAACGAGCGTTATTAATTCCTTCTGCCTTCCTCACACAACTTGTCGAAGGAAACTCGTTGGTGAAATGTGTGGGAACATCGAGAGAATCATCATTTTTCTAATCAGATACTTCATCAACACTGTCTTCGTAATCGTCTTCACCTCATGTTTCATCCTCAATATCAAGTTTACTTTTCTTTGCAGGGGTCGCACAGTCATCAACAGTATTTAGAGCCGATAACTGTTTATTCTGAAGTTCGTCGATTTCACGCGAACGTCTTGCAAGTGTATATTCCACACATACTGACTCTACCAGACCTCGTAGGTCTCTCATTCCATAATTAGCATTAACTGTCCCATCATAATCGTCTGTGGAATCAGTGCCCATCGATGCAGCAGGGGGTATTGACGACATCATTTACTGGCTCTCAAAAGACGAAATCTTGCAGTTCTTAATGTGGTTCTTCAATATATCACCTTGCATAAACTGCATTTGCACATTGTCGTAATGATTCATCGTGCGAAAAGGACTCCTCGTACAGGCGGTTCTTTCATGTCATCGAGCATGGCAGCTTTTTCTGAAGATCTTTTCCCAGTAACAACACAGCTTTACATATAATTGTCCAGCAGCGGGAGAAGGTACATCCATATAGGTAAGCTCTACAGTATACTTTGTACAATCATTGACTTGCATCATCTTCATGAAAAAAACCTAAGTTCTTTCCACAGTGGCAACATGTGTGTCTACTTGGCCTAGCTATTGCTTTATGTATATATACTTACTAACACATTTCATCAGTGAAATTTAAGCATATTTTATGCCTCCATTCAAACAGGCATTTTATCTAGTTCCTTGATCACATTACCATGCAGTTATATCTTCAACAGATAATTCCTGGTGATTTCTTCGTTCAGCTTTAAATCATTGTCACACTTAAAGCATACAACTGACTTCTGCCAGACACAGAGGGCTGTGTTAAACTTCTTTTAGTTTGACCTGGGTAATTTTAGTTCGCACACCATTGCATATACGCCTTAAAGAGAATGCGGTAGAGCATGGCGGGACGAATGCTTGCTAGTGGTGGCGGTTGTTGTTATGAGCCTTGGTGGCTCATAAAACTCTTAGGAAAGGTTAAGTCTAAGGAAAACAGCATAAGCTCAGATAATTAAAAGGATTGTTTGAAATGATTAATAAAGACTTTACTTGATCTAAATCTAGAAGAGTATACAATGATATTCAACTTAAGTTAAGTCCAACGGAAGTGAGAGGGAAGGACTTAAGGAAGGCTATCAGTTAAGATGGAGGATCACATATAAAGGAAGGGAACTTGCCTCAGCCTCGCACCCGGACCCTCTGGCGGAAGCAGCCCGAGGAACAGCCGCTGTCTGGTCTGACATTCGTAGTAGACGACGCCAGTCCTGGTCGTTGACGTCTATTTCACACTTCTCGCCCCACCACGTGACCGTTGACGAACTTTGCTCCGATTGGTTCCCTTATTGCTTTTGAGGCGGGCTGTTTAGGTTTATTGTGTTACTTCCCTTAAATGCTCTTGGATCAGCATCTTCGCTGTTGCCAGGCGTCTTGTGTGAAAGCCCCGTCGACTTGCTGCAATCATTCTTAATCTGATGTTTTGATACTCCAGCAGTTTTGTGGCTTCTTCGCGCCATTATTCTATCGTGTCTGCAATCGTTCTGGCTTGACGTTAGTGAACTCTGTGGCGCCTTTTCTTAGGTTTTGCTTGGTTAGGAAGTTTGAACGGGACCAATCATAACATGGTGTAGTCGTTAGACTACTCGCCTCTCACGAAGGCAAACCGGGTTCTATTACCGGTGGGGTCAACGCCAGATTTTCGCATGTAGGAATTGTGTCGGGTGATTCCGCTGGTAGGCGGGTTTCCACTAGGACCTCCCATTTTCGTCGCCCTTGCATTCCAACGCAGCTCCATACCCCCCTCACTTCACCCTCAACGGCTCTCAAGACCTCGTTTTTTAAGAGCCACCAAAATCTCTTCACTCACTCGCTCTCTAGCACTCTGAAATAAAATAATAATGTATAAGGAACGAAACCGATTGAAAATTTGTGCTCTTCTTTGAACTTAATCCTGGTACGATATAGAGTAGCTATATATCCTCGGATGTTTCTTTATTTCATTTTCTTTTACAACTGTGTGTAGTTTTTTCCAATACAACACACAAAGACTGTCTCTTCTATGGTAGCCATCTTGATCGCCTAAGACAGCACGCATTGAATTGTGGGTAATATCGGCGTTGCTTGCACGAGAAAAAGTTGAGATCGGTGTGACTTTCTTGGTGTAGACAATGCATATAACGCAGAAGTGGAGAGTACCACTCTGATTGGCTGTTGGTACTATCTGTTCTGCCTGATCGGGGTGATGTGCGACCGCGTAGAACCCTTAAGGCTCGGCTTCACCTATTATGGATAAGTTCTTCGTTTTTGTGCCATAATTTCAGTTTCAGAAGACTTATAGGAAATGTTTGATTATATAAAATTTACAATCTGGTAGTTGTTTTATACTTTGTATCTTATTTTCACTGTATTATTTCCTGTTCGTAGAGAGGTAACTAAATACTTATTGGTAAAATATAAATTTTTCCTGACTTTTTACAACATGTAGATAAAGCACAACCAATTAAACAACTCTTAAAACGTAAATCTTCTATAACCATTAATAGTCAGTAATTACTCTTAATTATAAATTATAACACGAAATAGAATAATTTCTTCCAAAGCGGTGAATCCGAGCTTTAAGGAAGCCTTAAGGGTGCTGATCACGAAAAAAAAACTCTATATGAGCATTTTTTTATACTAGTTTACCACCAAGGCGAACCGGGATCGATTCCCAACGGGGTCACCCCCGGATTTTCGCATATGGGGATCGTGCAGGACGATGCCGCTGGTTGGCGGGTTTTCTCGGGAATATCCCGTTTCCTCGCCTTTGCAATTCGGCGCTGGTCCACACTCACCTCGCTTCGCCCTCATCGGCTCTCAAGACCTCGATGTTAAGAGCCGCCCAAATCTCTTCACTTCTAACCTATACCGAGAGGAAGATTTGTTCCAGCCAAGAAAATACTTGTTTATATACGGCCAAATAAATATGTAGTTGCTCCAACAAAATACTTAATTCAGTAAACAAACTTTGTAAGAAAAAAAATTATTTTGTTCATCTAATAACATATATATTTGAGTTAATGAAGCCTCTGTGTTGGCCAAAAATGGTTTACTGTCAACAAAATATTTAGGTTGTTATATCATGAGTAGACAGTGTATTTGTTTGTGTATAGCCTTTCAAATAATCACAGATGACCCAACTAAATATTTTTTTTACAGTAAAACTATTTTTGGCCCAATACAGAGGTGTACCTCACCATTAGTCTGTGGGGCGGACGACAGTTTCAGTACTGCTGAGTGGGAAGGAAAAAATAATACAGCGGTGAGTCAGCAAAGATTCAGTGGGGCGTAATTTATAGACGGAGTTTCAAGTCGAAAGCTCTCCTACATATTTATGAGTGAGGTAATCGTTTCCCAAGGCGCCTCCGCACTCGTATCTCTGAAGCGCAACTTCCATCTAATCACTAGCTAAAGCGCGGCCAGAAATGCTACGGCATTCTCAAGTTTCACTGAAACTGAAAACATTACAAAAACTTGGCGGCCTCCGTCAAAAACATTGCTTAGGGTGCCTTCACAGCACGGACTTCCAAGTTTGACTACTGGCTAAGGTGTGGACGTGTAAGTCGTTTTGTAAAAATAAGAGTTATTTAAAGGCTGTTCACGGCTGAAATCAACCTATGAAATACACCGAAGAGCCAGAAAAAATTGGTACAGGCGTGCGTATGCAAATAACAGAGGTATGGAACCAATCAGAGTAACGCGATGCGGTCGGCAGCTAGATCGGTTACTGCTGCTACAATGGCAGGTTATCAAGATTTAAGTGAGTTTGAACGAGTTGTTATAGTCGGTTCACGAGAGATGGGACATAGCATCTCCGAGGTAGCGATAACATTTGGATGTTCGCGTGCGACCATTTCACGAGTGTACCGTGAATATCGGGAATCAGGTAAAACATCACATCTTCGACATCGCTGCGGCCGGAAAAAGATCGTGAAAGAACGGGACACACGGCGACTGACGAGAATCATTAAACGTGACAGACGTGCAACCCTTTCCAAATTGGCGCAGATTGGATTTGTGGACTTCCCTGCAGGATTCATGGTGTAATTTGCCTCCTTCATACCTTCAAACATTAGTCGAGTCCATGCCACGTTGTCTTGCGGCACTTCTGCGTGCTCGGGGAGCCCTACACGATATTAGGCAGGTGTACCAGTTAGTTTTTTTTTGGCTCTTCAGTGTATTTTACTGCTCCTCCCTGCATATATTGTTACTGACACACAGATTGGCATGTGTCCAGTAAAGTTGGTAACAACAAAGGGAAAGTAGTTCCATGTCTTAACGTTGGGTTAATAGTGTTAGGCAAACGTTTATGGACTATGAAGTGAATACTTTTGATATCAGTTTTTTAGTGCATATAAGAATAAGCCACTTTGTGAAATGTTAACTTTTATGATAATTCACCGTTTCACTAGACTGATGCATGAATAAAGTGAACAGACCAGTGGAAATGTTAATTTTACATGTGATGAAAAATTAAACAATGCGCACACAAGTAGATCTTAAGCAGGACTTTCGAAAGTGCTCAGTTTATCGTGAACAGGCTATAAACCTGTAACACAGAGCAGTTACCTACACAGAGACGAAATGGTGAGGTGGTTATTTTGATGTCGGTGTACTCGTTGGATGATTGGCTGTGCGAAGCTCTGGAAACGGGCAGTGTGTCTGACTGGCTACAGCACTCTGCGAAATGTTCCCTATTAACTGGGCTGGCGAATAAGTTGCCTTTCGCTGATTGACGAGCGGCGTTTCATTTTGCTGCCTGGTGACGCCATTTTGTTGGCTTGTACGGCTGGAATCCGTGGTATTAGCGGCTGCTTCACATCTGTATTCTTCAGTACTATGTGCCTGTAAGTCACCCCCGATCAGCCTTTCTCTATAAAAACGAGGATGTTAGTAAACTGAATCCAATCGTTCAGTTACAAACGTTTTCTAGCGTGGTCTTTCGAGACTCACTGTGAGAAATATTTGTTTGACCTAACAAAATATTTCTTAGATTATGCTATCCAAGCTAAGAATTATTTTAACCAAATTTTCCAGCTGATTGAAGATTTTTAAGACAACGAAGTACTTCAATCCATTCATCTCTCTTTCAGGTTAGCAAAAAAAAAATTGTGTAGTTGTTAATATTTTGTTCAGTAAACAACAGACTGAATTTATTAAACTTAAACACTCATTTTGTTGACTGAAAAATTTGTTTGTCTTAGTGAACTGGTGTTTTATGCATTTAAGCAAAACTGGAATGAATCAATGTAATTTATCTCCTGTAGGATGACGAACTATCCGAGAACCACTGTTGTGAATTGTAAGTTAGTGGTATGAACACATATGCGTTATTAAGAACATAATTCCTAGATTGCATTCTTTTTTATTTTACTGTGTAATTGGTATGCATTTAATAGGTGTAATATCAAAGAATTAAATAATTTATGTGTATACATAAATAGGCTATATTTACATTTATGCAAATGTATGATTGTTTGAGCTTCAGTAGACAGGTAGAACTTATACAAGCGAAACTGTGTAACCCATTTTTGAGTCCTTCGAATCAAAGAATACGCCATAATGTCTCAAATAAAGAAACTTAAGAGTGAGAAACAAGGTAAATAATTCAACTTCTCTTATACCTGCAGACTTTCAACCAAGCGAGTATTTGGATTTTTTTTTAATTTCCCACCTTTCATGTTAGAAGAATGATTGAGGGAAATCTTGCAAACTAAAATAACCTAAACCTGCAGCTCAAAACGGCATACACACCAGTGGCGTAGATATTTTTCTAAACCCGAAACCTCATGGTGGGAAGTTTGCGTAGAGATCTTGGTCACCAAGGTCACTAGTGGATATGCGAAAAATATTGAGGCAGATGTTGCCTGACAACATATATTTATTATCGTGTTCGAAGTATCCAAACGAAACTTAGGGATGAGGTTCCCCGTAGTGAAGCTTGTTGATTAACACGAGAAGACAAAGTGTAAGCATCTTGAGTGAGTTTCTTAATTAAATACTGCCGCTTGCTAGCGTGCAAACAAGTTTCGACCATAACATAATGTATTGAAATCGGTGAGGTGGTTCGAATGGTTCTGCTTACAAACTGGCGAGTTAAGATGTGTGCTTCAGCTTTGTACGTTCCATTAAAAACACTGGCCCGTTTAACTGGTTCTCCAAATATAATTGGAATAACTCATTAGTGAGAAATTTCTACCTGGGCCAGACGATGGCCCAAAACACACCGAAGCAGATATGCACTTGTTAATTGAAATTGCCTTCATACACGCTGTACTGAGTGCATCGGCGTATTCTGCGTAGGCATAGAGAGCTTCTCGTTAAGTAGGAACATTTTAAACTCCTCAAGGACACACTCGCCATAAGAAAATATTGCGGTGGGACCTTTCAAGACTGCGAGATGCATTCCTGGGGGAAGATAAATTCTCGCAAATTAGATCTGTAACAGCAGGTGTTATTAGACGCGGTGTAAGCAAGTGGATTTAACTAAAGATCCTACTTTGTACTTTTCTCGTTGCCCTGAAGAAAACTGCGTGGGAGCTCCCAAAAAAAATTAATTTTGAACCATTTTCAATATTGTTTTTCTTTGAAAGTAAAAAATGGCTGCTCTAGTTAGCATAATTGTTTATTAACTTTCCTGGATAAAAAAAAATCATATTTCGAGAACATTTATTTACTGAGATACGTGTATACGCACAAACACTCATTTTTACAGGCAATATTTTACTAGGAAGACCCCTCGAGGTCTACTGCTCCGTCGCTCCCCCGCCCTTCTTACTATTTACCGCCCAATTTTCGTAGCGCTGTCGCTTAACAGAACAGTTGATCTATCACTCGGAAAAGAAATTACTTCCATAAAGATTACAGGCCAAACAAAATAAAAATGACTTGTAAGTGATAAACATTTATGTCTACAAATAAAGTCTTCACAGATATTGAGTTCGTCAGTAAATAATAAACGATTGCAATCAAAAGTTATTTCCCAAAATATGGCGCGAAGAAAATAAACTTAAACCTTATTTTTTGCGGTTCAGTCGAAAGTTAAAATATGTAATTTTTTTTTGCGCTAATTAACTGGATTGAGCTCAATACGCTGTTCAACAGAATACAAATCGGTAGTCTAGATCCAATTTGCACCGACGGAGGGAAAAGCAAATAAAACTGTTTTCCTATTTGCATCCATTATCTCATGTGGCGTCAAATATGTATTGTTACAATTTCTCTCAAAGTCAGTGGTTTAAACCAGGTTCGTAAGTGATGGAGGTCTTCATTAAATAAAAGAGTTTATTGTAATTTCCTAATTTATTTACAATGATTACAAATAAATTATTCTCGTTTCAATTATCCCGCAATAAATTGATCTCTCTTAATATTTACAATAAAAAAATTTATTCAGTACAATTAACAATTACCTTAAACAAATTAATGTAATTAAATAACTAAAATCAGTCATTGCAGACAGATTATCAAAACCAATTGAATTACTTTATAAATTATATGTCCATATTTGACATTTTCAACATTTACAATAAAGTCTGTATCGCATGCTCATAGAGTCCCACCTCAGTTCAGTCCAGATCACACCAGTCGGGTATGTTCCAGAGTTCTCCGAGCGCCCCCGTGCACAGTAACCTTGACTCGTCGGGTTTCACGCCCACTCGTCCATTCCACCACAAACACCTCGTCCTTCGTCGTCTCGCAATCTCTTGTCGTCGTCCGTCTCCTTCACCGATGTCCCTCACCGCACCAGACATTGCTAAATTACCCTACTCAGCCAATTGGCTTCCACAAAAGAGACTCATAGCCCTAAGCTGCGGCGGCATTTATATCGTCATCGGCGATAGCCCAGAAATTTCTCTAAACACCGCGTTGCGCCGAGGGTCCTGGTTCCCACTTTATCCTTAAACATCCACCCAAGTCGTCGGTTTCTACAGCAGAAGGGAGCAGGGGCTGTGACAGGTCAGCTGTCAATCTTTCCCGGCCGCCCGGAGACGGGACCGCGAGCAGTTCTGCCTGGNTCAGTCCATTCGCAGTTTCTTCGGATGTTTTTAAACAAACCTCTGAAAAATCACTCTAGGAGTAACATGTCAACCTGTTTTTTAAATAACTTGTATACCACAAATATACAGGTTGATCCGCCTAACGTGGATACCCCCAAAATTACCGGAACGGTTGCAGATCACGAAATGCTGTTTTCACTAAATAACATTACGTAAGGGGGCAAGTAATTTGCTGCAAAGTGACTATTCGTAACACGTGTATGGACAGAAATAATTAAACCACATATAATTTTTCCCCTGGATACATACATTTATTGCAACAGTCTCTGAAAGTACGTGCAAAGAGAAATTCATTGACATAACACATGCAATGGAAAGTAACACAGAAATGCCAAGAAATAATATTCAAATATGATTAAGTTAAGTAGGCCGGTAGCATGGGACAGTGGACCTGTACTCACAGCTGTAGGCAAGCAACACGCGCTGTGATTCATCCTGGGGGGACCGGTCCCTAATAGCAGCGCAGCACCAGTCCCTCTAATATGTTATGGTAAGTAGTATTGCTGTGTGTGGCTGTACGTACCCAATACCCAATAAAGTTCACGAATGACGAAAAACTGGACACTATACTTATTTACGGTGAGTGTGGCAGAAATGCCAAGCAAGCTGTCTAATCGTATGGTGAATGGTATCCTGATCGGAGGCCCATCTCACGGCAACGATACGAAGAATTTGCACACTTCTCGTGTCACGAGGTGATTGGAATCGCACAACACGAGTGCGACGGATGACTGCTACGGGTGAGACGCATCAACACGAAGTGTTGGCACATGTCGATGCAAACCCCCACATGGGTATGCGAGAATTTTTAAGGTTCGTAGGAATGAGTAAAACAAGTGTGTTACGAATACTGTGCCAACGGAAATTCCATCCATTACGGTGCTCTCCTTTGTCCAATATCGCATTCCGTGCCCCTTGCCCTATTAAGTTAAGCGCTTCGCTGTTATAAGGTAGCGTCCTACCAGGATGAATCCCGGTGCGTGTTTCTTGCTTACAGCTGTGAGTACAGGTACACTGCCCCATGCTGCCGGCTCACTAAATTAAGCATATTTGAACATTATTTGTTGGCATTTCTGTCTTACTTTCCATTGCATATGCTATCACTGAATTCCTCTCTGCATATACTTTCACATTCCATTCAAATAAACGTATGTTTCCTGGGGAAAAATCATATGCGATTAAATTATTTCTGTCCCTACACGTGTTACGAATGGTCAATTTGCGGCAAATTACTTGCCTCCGTACGTAATTTCAATTGGTGAAAACTGCATTTCGTGATCTGCAACCGTTCCGAAAATTTAGGGGGTGTCCACGTTAGGCGGACCACTCTGTATTACATTGCGTTTAACATTAAAGTATTGTTTTCTTGAATAAATGAAACTTTAAGTTAATATATTCCATAACTTGTAACATTTATTTTGTATTCAATACGAATTAAAACCAGTGAGGGAAGTGGTGTGTTGGAAACAGCTAGTAAGAAATTGTTTACAGTTAAAATATTGTTTGAACCTAGTTTCTTGGTATGCCAGTTGTAAATTGAACATTTTTTTATTAAAAATATAAGTTTTAGGTAGCACTGATGGAAACATATTTCATTGCTACAGTAAAAAATATCAGCGCAAATTACGGCGCGTAGGCTCTAGTGACATGGTTTTTTTTTTTGTCTGAGGAAGAAACTTGAATAATAGGAGCGAAAGCTTGCCACCCTCTCTCTCTCTCTCTCTCTCTCTCTCTCTCTATGTATCTCTCTCTTTCCCTCTCTCTCGAGAAGTTTTACAGCGTTAGTATCAGCATTCAAATTATATGTGTTTTCAATTTTAGCACATTTCATACTTATTACAGCAAAAATAATGATTTTTGAATTTAGAATTTAAAACTAACATGAGATTTTAGTATTTGAATACGTAATAAAATATATTTAGATGTGATGGCGGGATGGCTACAAATCCGAAGTTGGCAGAAGTGGCGAATGGCGACATGACATGGCGTGTTGCTTGTGGTTGAACGAAGTGTTAATTTTTCTTCTAGTACTTTTTAACCTACCTAGCCAAGCACGATGATGTAATAAAACTGTTATTCCACGGCAGGAATGAATATGCTGTAATATGTGTCGTGACCGCTGCGTGTGAGAGTATTGTTGCCTTTTTGTGTGTGTGTGATTGCATATATTGTACGTGCGAAATTTATACGTTTTAACTGTAAACTGCTTTTATGACGAAATTAATTTTTTGAAAGTCACGTCTGTTTATTATTCACAACTTCAGAACATTGCCCTAGGTGAGTGTTTGAAACATAATTGTGTACCTAACGTGCTTACGTTTCTGTGATTTGATTGTTTGCCATATCTCAAAAAATACTAAGCCCAGCCAGAACAATTTTAAATACATAATTTAATAAACCTAGTAAAACTAAGTACATATGTAATTAAATTACAGCGGAATAAAAACTAAAGTAGGCCTATTTGTGTCCATGTTTACCACCATCTTTTAATTTTGTCAATGCTACGTACAAAAAACAAGCGACACGAGTTGCGTGCTTGAATTAACTGTCTTTTCGTTGGACTGGTTGCTCCTTCGTTTTAATATTTATATCAACTTCGGCCGTCCTAAAATAACCCAACGTGTATAAATAAAAAGAGGTTAAATACTACAGTTCTTTCCCCCGCAGATGTATTGGGGCTAAACACAGTCGCAGCGAAATATTAACGTGTATTACGTGTAACGTGCTATGCCATGTATAAAAAATATGTTAACAATGTAAAATAACAACCGTAAGAACTATCGTCAATACAGACATTGTAAAAAACATAAAGCTTACCTAAATATGTTTATATGCCGAAATTGTAAACATTCGTACGAAATGAATTTTTAAATATAACATAATTCTTTGAACAGCTAAAACATTAAACAATTAAAACTTAGAAGTCACATGACAGTGCTTATATTTACATATAGCGGAAGGATACTTAATCGGTAACCAGAATTAGAACTTTGGCAGGGCTTCAGAAAAGTCTGAAGTAACAGTGAATTGACTATAAAACCCGCGCCATGTGTGGCAATCGGCGCGTAACAGTATTTAATCCAACCATAGAGCAGAATGGAGTTGCGGATTTTGCGTTGCAGCGCTATAGCAATATTTAATCCGCCCCCTGGAGTGAGCACACTATCCTGCACTTTGGTTTACCGTTCCTTACCAACTTGATGATGCTCAATGTTGGTTGGCTTGTACGATTGCGGAGAAAAATATTCCAATGGCTTGTTGCTCCTTTTCCCTCACGTATAAACGGCGGTGTTGGAAATAATGGGTGGAGCGGGCATTGCTTTGCGGTAGCGCTACCGTGGCCATGCGCGAGCTCTTTGTCGGCTAAGTTCAATGTATCGCAGGAGTAGTCATTAATCACGTTGCTATGGTCAGCAACATTGCGCTGAATATTCATAGAGAAGCAGAATACCGGCTCGGCTGTGAGAGTACGGGGTCTCGGCCGGAATGCTACGTTGCGTCACGGCTTCCTCAGGTCACTTGAAATGTCAACGCCTCCAGGTACACCGAAATTCTCCGGCAGTACGCAAAGCGCGTTTTACACATTGGCATTTCAGCACTTCTGCACGCCGCACGTCATGTACGGTACAAATTGACTAAGGAGTGGCCGTGCAGTATCATTACTAAAGCGTGTTCCGCCGGTCGTGGTTCGGGACTGGAGCACGTTGTTTGTCTAAAGTCGTTTTGAATAAGAGTATTTTTCCACCTTCATTTTGCCTAACAGACATCCTAAGACGTTTTGCCTTGAAGTCATTTAGCTTATAGTGGTTTTGCCTAAAATCGTTTTGCCTAATTGATGTGTACTCGTTTGGGACCCGACCGAATCAGTTGGCAGTGATTGTTGCCACGTGTCCAGCAAGATCCTCAACATGTATCTTTCCCATTACGTCTAATCCGTGATTATCCTAAGTGCATTATTGTTATGTTAACATTATGACTGACTTTTCCAGGGAAACGTGTGCAAATATATACCTTATTGGAAAATAAGATGTCTCGGGGAAAGAGAAAAATTATTATGAAGTGAACACAAACTATTTATTACAGAATTATGGATTCCCCGATAGTTTTATGGCTTCTTCGCAGTAACTTCTTTATCATCAGGATGTATTTTATAAGTAGGGTAGTTCTGTATTGACCATAAAATTTGGTTTTTAGTGAATGCTGACATGATCACCGACAAAATCAGCTACATTCCAACATGTCAAATTATTGATGCAGCACAAAAAAGTGACACCGCCGTGCGTTGATTTGAACCATTATTCCACTTGCGGAGTGAAAAAGTGTTAAACTCCCAACCGTTACAATAAAATAAAATATAAAAATACAATTTATGCCTTGGGTCTGTACAGCTCTTCTTCTATCGCATACAGTAGATTCTTTTATATTCTTATTTTACTCGATAAATATTTGTGTTTTCCGTATGTTTCAGTTAGGGGCACCTTTTTTTTTTTCGCGGAAAGTTTCCACGAAAAGTTACAGTCCAAAACACTCAAGTTACGATCCGCTTTTGTGATTGGACGATTTTGATTGCCACGAGTCTTTTGTGTCTGCCTGCAAATCACGGAGGGTCAGCGTTCTAGCAATTTAATTCTTATTGGCCCGGCCAGGTATGAAACTGTCGTCTAACAAAAATACGCAGCCAATAATAACATTAAATTTGCACTTGTGCACTAGGATATTGAAGTATGTATAGCCTGCGCTTAAATACTATATTTGCAAAAAAAAAAAAAAAAGGCGGCCTTAGTTATGAATCTATTGTTAACGGAAGGCAAAATAATTTGTATAACAATGTATCCATAGACGTTCTGTATTAGACTGTATCCTTTTAAAAGTGGACTTGGAAATCGGGCGTGAGAGGAGAAGGGGTACAATGGGGCGTCCTTATGAATGGAGGCTTCTAGCTTGGAATATTTTTTATATGTATTTACAAGCGTGCCAGTTAGTTCTCTGCTTGGCTTCGCGAGCATCTGGAAACAGGCCTCGTGTTTGAACGGCCATCGCATGCCGCTGAAGGTTGCCTGTTTGCTGGCTGTGACGCCGGCTGGTTACCTGGCGCTGATTGGCGAACTGCGTCCCGACATGATGCTGGTCAGTTACGCCATTTTGCTGGCGTGTTCGCGAAACAAGCGGCTGTTTCGCAACTGTATTCTCAAGTATTGTGACCACTGGTGCGCGGCGGAAATGAGAGCTACTCGTAATCATGTTGCATTCAAATGACATGATCACTAAAGTGTGCAAACGACTCTTAAAGACCAGACATTGTGCAGTAAGGTCACGAGCTCAGTTCCAGGTAGATTCATAAGAAATATGTGGACATTTCAGAATTTAAGGTACATCTTCGTAAAGTCAATTACATGCCGCGTGTTTTATATCATAGTATAATCAAACAAGAAGCCAGTGAAAGTAAAAACATCCCCCAATAGATTGAGCTATTTTTATGGGCGTTTTTATTTAACAGTCTGTATAACCACAGGCATAAAATAAACTTTTTTTTTTGGCACAAAATTGATTTTGTAGTTATTCTAATAAATTTACTTCAAATATAGGTTTCATACAGTTGAAGCCATTACTTGCACTTAGGCCTTTAATTATTGTAAACAAAAAATAAAAACTTCGACACTTTAAAATGTGCAGTGAACAAAATATTGGATATTCTCTTTAGAATAATTCAGAAAATGAATTTACAAGTGTATAAAACGAACACTATGCGACTTAAAATGTATTAATAAATTTAATACATAATATTTTATTAATGGCCTTAAATGGCGGAGGTGGGCGCCAGCCGTCAGTCACGCGCTTCTCTTCTGCCCTCTCCGAAAGCCGCGGTGGCACAGCGTCTAGAACGCTCGCCTCCCACCAAGGCAAACCGGGTTCGATTCCCGGCGGGGTCGCTGACAGGATTTTCGCACGTGAGAATCGTGCTGGACGATGCCGCTGGTCGATGGGTTTTCTTGGGGATTTCCCGTTTTTCCCGCCCTTGCATTCTGGCGCTGCTCTATACTATGGTTAATTCTACTCAGGTTAGGAACAAAACGGTTTTCTTATTGGAGAGTTTGGCATAGGGAAATTTTCCGCCTCTAGATACGCTGTGTTCCAAAGGCGTCACTTTTAATTAAAATTTAAGTCACTCGAATAACAAAATAGAAACATTTTACTTAGTTACGAAGTTATTTTATAATTTATTTATAATTATTGCAATTATTTTTTTAACTTAGAAAATATATAAAATCCGGTACACATACGACACTGTCGCTTACCTAGTGGCGAAAAATTTTAGTTGCCGTACTAAAAGCATTGATCTTCTCAATCGGAGTATAATAAACCTTATCCATGCTCTCTTCGCTTCACCCTCATCGGCTGTTAGGACCCCGAAGCTTTACACTCCTCGTGTCATCTTCCGCTGAGCATCCAGCCGGCAGTCAGGCCTGAAATGGCACCTGCGGGCCGCAGGAGGTCGAGGCTCGTGGAAGCCGTCGATAGGTCGCCGCCGCTATCTCGCGACGAGGCGGGACAAGAAGATTGATTGCCGGCGTGTTTCCTCAAACAGCAGTGGCGGTAGAAAAAACCTCCGCGAGTACCGTGATAGACTGCCGGCGTCTGAATCTCCCCCCCCCNTATCTCTTGGGGCAATTAGGAGCAAGCGGCCTGTGATATGAACACCCGCGGCCCGTCCAGCCTGCTCGCCATATCGCACGCGAGCGATGCCTCGTCTGTGGAGATGACCGCTTTCTGCGATACTCCTCCGCGATCAACTGCGTGCAGTAATGACACTGGACGTAGACGCGGAACTTTTCACTGCACATCCTACAGGGACAGTAAAAGTGCACTCTAACAAATTATTCGCAAATTTACCACATCGATATATAAGAATAGTGAGAAAGCGCGAATAGTAAAGTTTATTTCCAATACTTCCATAGCAGCACTCCTTTACCCATTAAATGCCTCAAATGTGTAGGAAAGTTTCGAACTTCGTATGTCAGCGACGCTCAGCATACCTTTATTTGCAGCTTGGTAATTGGTATTATTTCCATACAACGTGTACGTCAAAACTTCCGTTTCAGTGTAGGAAGTTCACTAGAATTGTTTACAGTGTACCGAGAGCTATAAAATGGCGCTAAGAAAATTATAAGGGTGTTTGAAGACATTAAAAGAAAACTAATTTCGTCTGAGACTGCATCGGTACGAATGTGCGTTTTAGGCGAGCCAGGGTAGATTCGCGTCACTTTTATTCTGGAGAACTTTCGAGGGAGAAATAATAAGAACATAGACACTTGAAGTATATTGGAGTAGATTTGTACGAAACTGAGTTACAACTAATTATTCCAATTAAATGTGTATGAAAATATAAAGAAACTGAGAAAGAATCGGGATACACACATTGAAACCGTAATTATTCGTTAAAACTCTCGATTTTGGTGATAAATCTCCAATGCTCACAATTAACTTCGCTCCTGTTTATTGCTCATTTGAAATGATTTTATGTCATCGATTCATAAACTGTTGTTTCTTTACGGTAAGGATATTACGTTCAGTCCTTGGACACAAACTCAGCAGCACAAGCACTTGCCAGACACCAGGAAACTAACTATACTTCACATACGGAAGCCCGGAGCCACACCAGTGAATAACTGACTCTCGAAGACCACTACAACACGCAACACTGGGGAAGGGTCGGAGCGATGGAGGATCAGAATTTCTCCCTCCGACTGTACACTGTGCTGATGAGCGCTAGCAAGCAATTTCCTTATCACTGCGCAGCACTGAAGCGTCCTACGACTCTGCATCTTCAGCTCATTCATCCCGGGCGCCGGGATTGTCCCTGGGAAGGGGACATCCTGAGATTGCAGCTAGCGAAACACGAGGAATGCAGCAGTCCGCTGGAGTTTCAGGCAAGGATGGACATACATTTACCTAGCTACAACTACCTGTTAAACACCTTCTCTGTAGGTTCGCACTGCTTTATGAATTTGTGCACGAGACACGCTCGTCACCAACTATTTTAAGAAAATATAAAAAAGCAATACAGAAACAAAACTTCCGAAATTTAAGTTTTCTTACCACTAAAATATCGTGTTATACTTTCCTCTCGGACAGCCCCTATTCTTCTTGTAATATTTTATTTTTAATTGCAATGTTAAAAAATGATATTTAACGTTAAACATTAGAATACTTCTCAGAGCTTCTGAAGTTTTCATTAATACACTTATATTCATATCGTATCTTGTGAGATAAAATATGATAAATAAGCATTAAGCTTCTGGTTATGGGCACATATATAACAAAATTAAAAATAAATAAACAAAAGGAATTTAAAAATTACTAATATACGTATACCTAGTGTCACGTGTTTATTGCGGAAAAGATTTCAAGACCAGTTGAACTACAAAACACTTTAGTTCATATGCACTTTCATGGTTGGATGATTTTTAAATGTCACGTGCCTCAAGTGTCTGCCCGCGAATCATTGACGTTCAGTATCGGAGTACTTTATTCTGAGTGGCTCAGTCAAATAAGAACATGTCTTCTCACGTAGACGCGTACCCAGTAACCAAAGGAAGTTGTGGTTATGGACATAAGATAATTTTATCTTAACGGAGCTGTAAAACGGTTGTGATACATGGCGTATTTAGGAAATAACTAAACGCGTCATACATGAGGTGATTTTTCAAAGGTTTGATTCAAAAGTGTGAAGAAGCCGCGAATAGTCTATAGTAAACAATTAATTTATATATTTTTATAATAATGTGAGGTATTGTATTTACAAGCTCTCGAGTTAGTCTATCATATATTAGGCGACCTTCGCGCAAGTATCGTGTGTACATCCATACGTTATGGCATCAAATTGACTTCTAGGTAATCATTCATACTAACGAACGTACTGTAAAATTGCCGAGTTCAGTGACTTTTCTGCATATTCCAGCCTTAACTATGGGAGAACTGTTCTTTCACTATGATCCTGGTGAGTAGCCAGTTTCACGCTTGATTAGGTGGTTTTCTTGAGGGTTTTATATTGCGTCATAGCTGTCAAAGATGCATATAATAATTTGTGATTCAGTTGCAAATTGGAATGAAACGTGTACATGCTGAGACCTTAAATTTTTTTCTACCTGAGCAGTGAATTTTTCTTTTCCCCAAATTATGCTACAATCACCTTTCCTACTACGGTAGACTTGGATCTATTCACAGATTTATTTGAACTATCATACATTTCACTGCTAGAGAACCAATGTGGCCTCAATACAGACATGAGACTCGTAATTACTGTGCAGATAGCATCCTTTAGTGGGTAGGCGGGTAGATGAATTGAGTGCAAGTATACGCTTATATTTGTCGTATATATAACTGCCCCACCATAATGCCACCCAAGGAAATTAATAACGGCATTAGCATCGACTATAAATGAATGTTGTGTGATCTTGCATTCCGTCAATATTGATATTTATGATGCCAGTCATGGGATAAGTCTTGAGATTAAAATTTACTACCATGCGGCGTTGTGTTTTTTTTTTTTTTGAACCATCAGCATGGAGGCTAGTTCATAAATTATTCAAGCATGCCGATTCGTTCTCAACAAACCAGTTCGCCAATAACATCGGTTAAGCAAATAGCTATTCAATGAAGTGCAAATAAGGCCTTGCTGGACCCGAAATACAAGATTAACGTCTTAGCTACCACCAGCTCATATTTCCCCCTTCACCAAGTACATACTGGTATAAGACACTTCGCATTGCGCTTCGGAGTTTTGATGAATCATGACGGAGTTCCAGATAAAGAGTCAAAGCATCGACACAGAAGTTGATAGAAAACTCATCTTCTATCTCTTCTTCTTTTCTCTCTAAGTAAACGTTTATGTCGAAACAGGCGCCTTCCTTCTTGGCAATGTTACATCTGTGTCGAATGATAAGACAGTGGTTATACAAAAAATATTTCCAAGGAACTGTTGCAGATAAACATATAACGAAATTATACGCAAGATGTGTCTGAGGTGAAATAAACATTTTCTTCTCAGTAACATAACCAAACTATTACTTTGAGAACGATAACATCTTCAAAAAGTTTTTCTTCCTTGGACCGCGGATGATTAAGTTAAGAATTAGTATCAAGAAAACACTATTTTTAAATAATTATAATAATAAACTATATATTTTCAATCACATCTGTTCGAACGAAAAACTTTCTTCTCGGCATTCGCCAGTTTTTTATAACTAAATAATAATAAATTGTTTTATATAAAACTTTTCTGCAAATAATTATATTCTATTGTTTTAAGTTACTTTGGTATACTTTATATGCAAAATAGAGAGTTCTTTTTAAACTAAATAATAATAAATTGGTTAATGTAAAACTTTTCTGCAAATATTTATATATAATGGTTTTAAGTTTCTTTGGTGCACTTTATATGCAAACTATTAATGATATGTTGGTTTTGCTGCCAGTACTGCTAATTATTTGATATTTGATGCAGTGAATTTCAAAAATTTATCTTAAATAGGAAGTAAACGAAACAATGGAAAACAAGAATATTTATTTTCGATGTGAAATAATTTTTAATAGAGTTGTTTGTGTTTTCAGAGCCAGTTACCGAAAAAAAAAGCGGATCACATTACGCAAGTGATAGTTCCGAAGTATTTATGAAGCAGTGTTTAGGATTGTGTAAAACTAACAACTGTCGCAAAAAATCCCATATTTATTAAGCACTTATATATACTTATATAGCTACTTTACGGTTATTTAACACGTTTTTAATCAATCATTGGACACGCAGTTGGCTGTTAATTAAGCACTTATATAGAATGAAGTATTGAAAAAATCAAGTCTCTAACTGCAAATTACTTAGCTCAAACCCCAAAGATATTCATTAATTCAAGCTGGTAAGCTAATCAGTAAAAGCATTACCACGTTTTCAGAGTATAATATTTAACTTTTTATGCATGGTGGTCATTGTAGCATAATCGGGATATTTTTATTTCAAGTACATACAAGTGAGAGTTGTAATTGTAACATACACGCAATTCAATAAAAATAGCCGCACCCAGAACGCGCTGTCTACAAGGTGAAAGTTGGAATATACAACTCCATATCGGGTAATATTGTGACTGAAGTTTGGTTACGACAGGCCGTGTATAACATCTACCACGGGTAACAACACTCCTAACAGCCCTGGTAACGCGAAAGGTTGTAGGGGGAAGATATGTGCTGTGTTATCACTGTGCTGTGGAGTGAGTAGCTATCGTGCCTTGGTCACTAACAACTATTTTTCATCTTCATTTTTGCATAAATATTGCGTTTTCATTTTCAGTTGAATTGTTTTTATAAAACTTATATTAACTTTTTTACATACACATCGTATTTTAATTTTTTTATTATTATTTATTTTATAGTTGATGTATTTTATTTAAAAATTATTTTACTTTTCATTATTTTTTCTCTTAACCAGCTTCGGCAATGCAGAAAGCCGAATAAATTTCTGAGTTAATTCATACACATCATTGCTACAAAATTTCAAAAACACTAACGTCTAAATATGTTGAGTTAACCGTGGACCAACCATAAACCACACACGCGCTCTCCAGTTCTTTACCAGGTTTGCAGCCGTGGAGCGCCGGAGCAATAAGGGCGACACCGCCACGCGCATCAAGTGCGCTATCGTCATTACGTGCAAGACTCTTAATTGGCGTGTAGTGTTCTCGTCGTACTGCATGGACTTATGGGACTTAAAGCGGCGACCCTGACATTTAATTAGTGGAAAATATGTAGTAAAATTCAATGCAGGGCCTGTGTTATTTTCGCAGGAATTTACCCAAAATATTTAAGCTACGATAGAAAAAAAAATTTCGTTTTTGGATTTAAAAAAACTTAAAAACAGTGTTTGCAATAAGCATGCTCTGTTGAAAGTTGTACTCCGTCTTAATCTGAAGTGTTCTTTCTTTTCGTGTGCAAACAAATTGTGCACACGTGAAATAGGTTGTTTTAAAAACGTACGTTACTAACACACTGCAACCCAGTTCGCGCGCCATGAAGGCGCAATGAAATAACTAAATAAATCTTATTATAGCTCGTTTAAATTTTACACATGCATTCTGGGAATTTATGAAAAGGCAAGAATCTATTGATAATTTGAAATTGATGCTCCACTAATTATGCTATAATTACTTGACAAATGTTCAGAATTTATGTCTAATCTACAGAGTAATGCGTATTGTCAGAAAGTTGTAATTGAGGCAGCCAATTCTACAACGTATCTTATTAATAATTTTTCCAAAATTTATTTAAAATTGATGCTGCACTTATTATGCTATAAATACATTACATGTGTTCAGAATTTGTCTTTTCTACAGCGTAATGTGTATTGCCAGAAATGTATAATTGAGGCAGCCAATTCCACAACGCCTTTTATTAATTTTTTTCAAAATTAATTTTTTTGGTCTATTTGATTCCTGACGTTCTTTCATCTATATATATTCATCATTGTTTAACATAGTTTTGGTTTTTAAGAAAACTGTTACGATCTTGATAGACAAAATTCAATAAATATAAATTATTCAACAACTAATAATATTGCGTGAAATGGTTTCTAAGGTTAGCTTGTAAATTACTTTCTCATAAGTTTTTTTTACTATCTACAAGTTTTGCTAAATGGGCAAAAGACGTTTCGGAATTGGCCACCACAATTATAGTTTCAAAATAAGTGTCCTCAAACAAAGGATATAAGTTAAAAACCAGTAGTTCAACACGGCGTGTCAGGCCGAGCGTCAACCATGAGGCTCGTACGTCGTTAGGTTAGTACCAGCTGCTATTCGTCCCCTAATGGCGCACGAGATTGGAGCAGGACTTCACAGCGGAGCGAGCGATCGCTTTGCGATTGCCATCAGCGATTGAAAGCCGCGCCAAAGGTCACGCGAGCACATCGCAGCCCAGCAGCGCCCGCTCTCCGTTACATATGCACAGGGGAGAGAGGAGGGCGGCATGCATGCTGCCTAATGTAATTTGATGGCGGGACAAGATGTTAATTGCCTATGTATACCTGAACCGGCCTATCGTTGGCTCGTGCCTTTGTGATGAGCCACCCCCGCCTGCTGCAGGACCTCTAAACGGCTCGCTCTCATTGCGGTCACGCTAACTGATATGTCGTGCACGTTCAACTGTTATCTGTAAAATACGAAAATATAAGTTACGGCTTTTACTAAACATCATCACTACAAGAAAATGACTCGCTTTTGAATACTAAGTACCTGTTAGCTTAAGTACGTTAACTTTACTGTAAATATAAAATATGCATATGAATAATCTTATTCACGGCAGTTTCAGTTACATATTTTTAACTCCCTGATTGGCGAATTGGTGAAATTAATTCACCGCCAGTAACTTGGAGCACACTCTTAATTGCAAATAAGTATACCTAACGTCCGTAGAACTATGAAACAAGATTTAGTTCTAACCTGATTCTGTTTCCATTTTCAGAGTCAGATTTAGTATTTTCCAAATTTAGAGCTCACATTTTATCAGCGTAGCTTTTACTATCCTTTTTGTGGTAGCAGCAAAATTATTTAGTGATAACTGCAAAATTTTATAGAGTCTGAGAACTAATTTTTTGTAACAAATAGCAAAAGTCTTGTCCATTGCAAAGCATATTGTTCTCGGCGCAGAAAATAATTTGCGTGATACACACTGACAATGTGAATTTCTGTCAGATGTTGTTTTTCACTTAGTATTTAATTTTCGTCCATAGACTTGGAAGTGTACTGTAAAGTCTGCGTCTTGTGGTTCAGCAGGCTAAGTGAAAAAAGGTCTGCCAACTAGAAAGTCTGCAGCACACTTCAAGGCAATGCGTGAAAACAGAAGAGAGGTGAAACAGGGTTTTCTCCGGTGATTTTCATTGTCACTGGTACTAGTCACTTTACCTGTAACCGTGCGTTGTGGTTGGTAGCATGTCTACCTCGCTTTCAAGAGCCCGTGGTTTCGATCTCGATCAACTGCAATGGGTATTTTTTAAAGTGACTTCCTATTCATATTGCAAACGAATTACTGTGTACTTCCATAACGTAGACATTTCTAATGCCTGTCTCACTAGACTAAGATTATGCTGGTTGACCTATGATAAAAAAGGGGGATTGACTAATACTACTATTTTTATTGTTATTATTCCGCTTCCACTCCATTATATAGACCAGTATCTACGACCAACTTTCCACTAGTGTTTTGATGAAATTTCCACATACGGAAAACATAAAAATATATCTATAGCATCTTCCAGTGCTACAGACATTTCTCAGTGCCGTGAGGTTATATAAACGCCATAAAAAGAAGAAAATCACGAGCGGAGATACCTCGAAAGTTCGCCACAAGACGTTTGATCTCTGGAAAAGTTCATGGGGAACAAAGTGAAACCAGGAACTTATCGTTATAGAGTAGAAATAAAGCCAAGGGAAAGCATTCCAGATTTGCAGACGCTGGCAGGCTGCAACACTGAATAAACGAGAACGAAAACTCACCGTGCTGTTTCTGTGGTATGAATTATTTTGCAGAACAAACAATATGACAATATGATTCGGTTGTAAGTCAGAAGTTTCCAAGTTTCATGGAGAATGTCTGCGCTACGTCTTCTGGGGAAAAAGTTGACTTGCTGAAAGTGTACGTATAGGTGTGTGTGTGTGTATGTGTGTGTGTGTGTGTGTGAGTGTGTGTGTGTACGGTCAATCAGCCGATGGAATATCTACATAAGTGAAATAATTTGACCATAAGCTTGACAAACCTACTGGATATACATCCCAAGAATTTAAGTAGGCCTAAATGCTGCCTCTAAATATCTAAGAATACGTAACCAAAAATGTAACCACTGCAAACATTTTTTTTCAAGATCGTACCCTGCAAATGTGAAAGGTTTAGTTTGATTATGATTATTGGTTCCTGAGGACGAGAAGATGACTAATAATCTGGAATAGTGTAATAGTTTGTTTTCTTAACTCAGTATGCCTTGCGTTCTGCGTGATATAGAAGTTGGTCATACGACTCATCCTTGAAATAATGGATTAACGTGGCATGAGTTACAATACCCGGTAGTTCCCAACATAAATAAGTTACAAAAATATTAACTCATATTTTAATTATCTGATCTATTTGTATCGGATATTTATGTCAGGCTTAAATATGTTCATCCATTCTAGATATGTAGAATATCTTCGCACTTTAAAATTTTTGTGCGCCGCTATTTTGGAAAATTTAGTGTGCAATTGTGAGAATCCTCTCTCTTTCTATCTCTTTCGCTTTCACTGGGTGGAACATGATCCAGCCCCGATATTGATTTTTGTCACTTGGTGCAATAGTCTTTCAGGATGTCTAAAACACCACTGTGGTCTGGTTATAAATCAAAGTAATCGTCCTTGAATTGTAGTCCGACATAGAATGAATTCGCATCAAACGATAGTCGGCTCCCAGCTGTGGGCGGCCTCTGTCACGAGCTGATGTCGTATCTGACTTCCTCAGTGGGCTGTTGTAGGCAAGCAGGGCCGCGGGGCTCTACACGAGGAGGGAGAGGCAAGGCGCAGTCCCCGGAGTAATTAACTTCAATTGGCTGTGGGGCGTGTGCCCAGCCCACGGCCAAGATGTAACACTGGCGGAGCTAGGCGCGGACGTAGATGCCATAGTTGCTGATCACGCAAGAGGCGAATCTGCTGCCGTACTGCGAACACCAGCCCCAGCGGCCTCGTGTATCAGCACTACCTAGCGACGAACTCGTCACACACTAGCCAAACCAACACGGGAATCGCATACAACAAGACGTAGCCAGTAAGCGGCCGAGAAAGCTTACACGAAAATAACCGCAACGTCAATTTGCTTCTGTTTTGTACCTTCTTTCCTCTTTCTTTGCCTCGTTCCTTTGAACAAAGCATTTGCCATTCCTTGTGGCCGATAGCCAACTCGTTCGCTGGACCAGTTTTTTTTTTTTTTTTTTTTTTTTTTTTTGAATATCATATTGCATTTTGCGTATTTCCTACACACAGAATAATATTAGTTAATGTCAAAAATTGATAATTTTTTTAATGTACACAGTAGTTCGTATCGTGCCACCGCCGAAGTATCCTGTTTGAACTCAGGCCTTGGCATAACCTCTGCTTCCTATTAGTTGCCTTTAGGTCATGAGTTAATCAATCCTTTGTTCCTGGCGGGGCCGCGGTGGCAGAGCGGTTAGCCTGCTCGCCTCCCACCAAGCCGAACAGGTTTCAATCCCCGGCCGGGTAACTCCCGCATTTTCGCAAGTGGGAATCGTGCCGGACAATGCCGCTTGTCGGCGGGTTTTTCTCGGGGATCTCCCGTTTACCCCGCCCTTTCATTCCGGTGCTGCTCCATTCTCACCTCAATCACCTTCAAAGGCTCTCAAGACCTTGATGTTAAGAGCCACCCAAATCTCTTCACTCACTTTGCTCCTGGCTGAGAAAGGACGCTTTATTATCCTAAAATATACAAGCCTTCCACATCGGCCTTTGTACAAACTAATATTATATCCTTTTACCACAACGATGATCCACGAGCTGCTCTTTTCAACCATCTATGTTTTCGTTCACAGATACTTCCCTTTTGCAGTTTACCAAATCCTTCCCATAATGATTTGGTTTGTGACGCGTAAACCAAGACGTGTTGACCTGAAGCAAAAACAGGTTTACCTTTCCAAAATCTTGTTTTATGAGAACATTATGAGGGCAGTCCTGTATTTTTAAAGCACAAATGCAGTCTCTGGAATGAATGCCAGAGTGTAGTTAAGTTCCATTACTACTAGTTAGGGACATTTAAAATTGTGTGTTACGCAATCGACCTCGCTCAAATTGCTTTGCTTTGCCCGTCCAGAAAAACATGATTAGCTGTCTTTTTTTTAAAAGCAGGAACAGAATAAAAAAAATACACTACTGTCGGTCATTAGCCAGTAAATTGGCCTGCGCAGTACAGGTCATCCAAGAAACAATGGAAATCCACGTATAGTCTCCTCGAGGTGTGGTGAACAAAACGGCCACAAAGAGAATGTTTGTAGCTGCAACAAATAAAGGTCTCGGAATGGCGCTAATACTTGTCTACCTCCAGGGGCCGCGGTGGCTAAGCGGTTAGACTGCTCGCCTCCCACCAAGGCGAACCGGGTGCAATCACCGGCCGGGTCGCTCCCAGATTTTTGCAAGTGGCAATCGTGCCGGACGATGCCACTGGTCGGCGGGTTTTCTCGGGAATCTCCCGTGTCCCCGCCCTTTCCTTCCGGTGCTGCTCCATTCTCACCTTATTTCACCACCGTCTGCTCTCAAGACCTCGTTGTTAAGAGCCGCCCAAATCTCTCACTACCACTTCACCTCACTCGCCTACCTCGAAAAAACTTTAAAATTCAAAGCACATTGGCGACAATATAATCACGCCTCAAAATAAATAGTTAATGTAAAATTATAAGATATGTTATTATTGTTTTCGAGTAATTAACATTCTACAAAGCTATGTGAAGTTACAAATTATTTTTTAATTTCTCAAATAATGGTTTTGACGGCAACATTTTATACACCACCACCTACGACATATCGTAAAATCGTCATACAGGTTTGTAATTTCCCTCCATACAGCCGTGTTATTGCCCACAAAATGTTATCTCTTTCCTTACACGTTGCTTATGAATAATAGAAAAAAGTACAGTTAGCCAGTCTCCATCGTATGAAAGGAAGGGCTACAAGATTCCACCAAAATTGTGCGTAACTGTGTGTCCACTAGTACTTGCACAGGCCATTCACACGGCCAAATATTTATTGAATTAAATAAACTAAATACAAGTTATTTAATTAAAAAAAATTTCGACATATAGTTTAATGAATTATAATCGATAAAGCCTAACGTGGCCACTTGAAAGTTTCTCAGACGGTTTACAATTAAATAAATCCAAAAATAACTGCTGTAAGTAAATTACGAGACTTTTCTAACCAAACAATTCACGAGAATAATTCATCAGGCCCAACGAATGGCCTTTTTAGTTTCATTTATTTAGTTTTTAGACAACTTAACCTTTAAAAGCAAGCATTTTAAAGGAAAGAATAGCAAATGTAGTCTAAAAATAGATACAAGGTGAGCAGCCGCAAAATAGCATATTTTCTATGCATGAATATATTGGAGAAAATATCATTGTCCACGGGATGTAAGGTAAGGCTTTACCATAGTATTTTCATATCAATTATTCACAATAGTTGGAAAATTTCACCTGTATAAAAAAATGATGAACAGAATCTCAGTAAGTATTTTTAGAGCAGCCGTCCATGCACTAGAATTGAGATTTTTTAAGTAAGAAGTCACTGAAATACTTTTATAAAAAAGCAAGTATTGTCTCCACAGTGAAAGTAAGAATAAACTGAATGTATTGCATGATTAGGATGCCACCAGGAAAATTTCGCCATGAAACATTGTTGCTAACAGTTGAAGTAAGAAAAGGACTGCGAAGGTCTCACACCAGATGAAGACAGAACCTAAACAGCGACACTGCAGCAGTGAGACTCCGCAAAGAAGAAAGAACGTGGCTACAATCCCGCGAGCGACCGAAAACAATGGAGGAATAACGTAGCGCAAGCGTCTAGACACCCGGCATGAAGCGAAGAATAAAGTAAAGGAAAAGTTCATGCACTAATTATTAGTAAATACCTTTGCAACTTCATCTGATCTTACACTACTATATAAAAACACTACAATTTATTATAATAAAGCATAAAATAGTTCTGATTAGTTTATGGAGTGTGTTCAAAACGAAAATCGTCATTTATAATTGCGTAAGTTTGTATACTATTTTGTAATTAAGGAGTCCACCTTTCCTTCCGCTAGTGCTTCCTTGCAAATCATACGATATAAGTTTGCCGGTGTTATTAAAATGGTCAGCAAACAGAGCGTGATAATCTTACTACGCGTTAGTGTTTACGTCTAATGGTGAACTGAAGAGAGCGCGTCACCGCGAAATACTAACTAACTACTTGCCAATTGGTCGGTCGAAAAACTAATGGCCAAACCTTTAATTGCTGGGAGCGTATCAAACATATCCAAGCTAGCCGGTGCAAGTTGATTAATGACTAATTGTTGGCCTTTTGGAACGGCGACGGCCGCGAGTGTCCAGCCCCAAAGGAGCTTTAAAGAGTAGCTAAAAACGGCATCTTCAGACTGACTTATCATACAATTGTAAATTAATTCTGTATAAGGGGTTCAATTATTTTTGTTGAAGTCTTCTTGCCAGAAAAATTATAAAAGTCACTGTTTTTGGTTCCGCGGTTGCAGTTAGGGCTCTGATTCTGTAGTGGTTCGTCACTGACCTTCGCAGTAAGACAATAAGGGGCGAAGTAGCACAAACTGCTGGGGTCGTAAGGTAAGTTTTCTAGCATCGGGAAATCTCTGAAGTGATTGGACACCTAACCTGAAATCTGCAGTCCGGCAACCAGATGCCGCGACTAGAGGACAAGGTTGGACGAATGGCGTGCGGCGACTAGAAATCATAGTTTCCCAACTAGTTCAAATCGGTCGTGGGGCGGGCAAGAGTGGCCCCTAGGCGGGCCAGGCGTGCTTGGGCGCGTGCCGCCAGAGCGCTCCGTTGTCGCTGGACGCAGGTAGGCACGCGCTTATCTGGCGGGCGGCGGCCACTGATAGCCGGCGTCGTCGGCAGTGGCGTGCGCGGCGTCGAGGTCTCCCTGTCTCGCGACGCTACTGTTTGTTTGTTCTGGGGAGCCGGCCAGCTTCCCAGAACGCGAGACACTCCCTGAGCCGGGTCTCAAACGGCACCCCCCCTTCTGCTGCTCGCCGTGTTTACGTCCCGCCCGAGCAGCTATTTATTCCCCGGAACACGCGTTCTTTGAGCGGGAAGGTTATAAAGGAGCCACGTGCGAGTCGAGTCCCAGCTGCCGTTGTAAAGGACACCCCAGCCGCGTGCAGGCGACCGACAAGTATTCCCTCCGCGTGCTCAGAAGCGGATGGCCTGACCGCTTGAGATCGTGCACTCCCACGAGGACGCAACTCGTCATCGGCGTGGTGCCCGGGGTAGGTCCGTGTTTAATGGCCGCTCGGCGCAGGACGTGCAGTGTAACCAAGTGGGGATTGAGCAAGGACCGGGTCGCTGGATGGACGTGACCGGCGGGCCGGAACGTGGCGTGTCGGCGGGAGGGATGGTGGAAGGAGCTCGCAGGATGACCTCGATGACGGCCAAGGTGGTGCTCGACGAGGGCGAGAAGGGCCGTGCCTTGAGACGCCGTGCAGACAGCCTGGGCACCATCATGCTGCGCCGGACGCCCCGCGTCATCGTACTGACGTGAGTCTCCTTCCCCTCGACTTATGACCCGTTCGTCTCACACACACACACACACACACTCTCTCTCTCTCTCTTACAGGCTGCTTGCGGCCAACTGAACACTTTTAAGGGTATTAGGTACCAACAAACCAATTATTTTATATTTGTACCAAACATTGTTAAACTTGTACACATTATATGTAAAGCCATTTTTCTCAAATATAAAAAATCTATCCTTTATATATTTTTTATAATTTGATATAAAATACAAAATGTTACTGTTTTGCTGCAGCCATAGTGACAAGTACTAAGTTGTACAAATAAAAAGTTTATAACGTAAACTAATGCTGTGGGCTATCGCGTGACACGTATGATGTAATACCCGAATATCAAGCTATGTACATGTAAAAATAATTTTGAAAATAAAAAAATTCTGCATATTTTTAAAAAAACATTTTAAAGCATGAGGTACCAGTCAAGTAAAACTGTGAAAGTAATAGAAAAGTAAATATAATACAGATTTGTTCATGTTTATACTTTTGTGCATTGAAACTTCATAAAGCAAAATAAATCTTTTTAGTATTCACAAATGTTTACCTAGCACTTTTAGTTCAACATTAAGATAATTGAGCTAGTTTCCTTCCATCGTTACCAACTTTACTGGGTGCATGCATCTCAGTGTGCTCGTTGAAATATATGCAGGTAACGGCAGGGATGTTTTTTAAAGATTGATCTCAAACGTGTTCGAGTAACCGTGAACAGCCAGGCTGAGATCTTTGCTCATGAGCATCGTCTTAGCATATATTTGGAGCATACGTAAAATTATCACATTTAATGAGTAAGAAATAGCTCGAGAGAAACAGCACAGCAGCAAAAAGTTTTCTCAAAACGTTGCCAAAAACGCCAACTAGCACTGCTGCTATCTTTTTGTTTTCTCTATTCGATTTAAAATAAACCTGTAGACATTAATGTTCATTGACAATTTTTGTGCCACGTGTTCTTAAGGCGACAGCCTGTCTCGGTTGTCAAAAGCTGTGCACGGCTTCAACAAACTACATTTTTTCCATAAACTGTTTATGAATAGAACTTATAAACGGGGAACATGTGCATAAACAGGTTATTTTCTCTACTGCTCTTTAAAGGGTATTTCTCCAGAGAGAAAATAGCTGCAACTATAATTTCGACAATAATTTTAGGTATGAAACTCTACTACATAAATAGTTTTATACAAATTTCTGGACGCGTAGTGCGCCTTGAAAGCCCCATAAAGGAGCGTTACGGATGGAAATCCTACACTCCAGTTTATTGGTTTTGCATGTAGAGGCAGTGAAGACATCAAATGTGCCTGGCTGCGTCGACCTTAGCGTACCCGCGTTTTTAGGCCACGAACACGCAAATACATACAGCCAGGTCGATACCTTAAAAGTAGCGCAGGTATAACATAAGAATACCACGAATAAAACGGTAAGTTTTCATGATCTTGTTGTGAGTCTGTGTTTTTTTTTCGGCATAACGCAAAAACTGCTGGTTGGATTTTGCTGTAATTTCCACCGTAAGGTTGATCCTAAACCAACTCAAATACTGGAATACGTACCATCACGCCGTATAAACAAGGAGCAGATCAGTAGAAAGTAAACGACTTTTCTGCTTTGACAGTTTTTCTATCACGGCCAGAGTTTTATGCAAATATCGTTATTTAGATTACCTTACGTTGTTACTTTATTCACTACATTGTTAGATTACAAGCGATGTATATATGATAACGCTATTTTATTAAGCTGAAAGCTAAGGCTAAAAGTTTTGTAATATATATTAGTATTCTTAACAAAAAACCTTAACGACAAACCCCCATTATTAATGGCGCGGCTTTGAATAAAGAAAAGTTATTTAATCTTAATAAGCCATACACATAATTTTGCTATAAATTCGAATAGCTTGCGGGCGAGGCCACTGAGTATCTAATTTCCGTTGCTATACAAGGCAAGGCTGTCTTGCCAGCCAGTATGCACTGACGAGTAATAGTGACTGATGAAGCGTAGGGTGGCCAGTTATTTACTATCATCTCACTTTCTTTACTACTAAATACTACTAAATTTAAGCTAATGGATGTAGTGCAGATTAATAGAATACAGAGGATGATTTTACTTGCTTCATTTCCTATGATAACTACAGAATATGACGACGGAAAACTGCACTACAAATAAAGACTTTTGTAGTAGGCTATAGTTTTTCTGTGGTTGTATTTTGACGTCAACACACGGAAATGAGAACGTAGATTTAAATTCGCCAAGTCCTTAGTTTTCGATTTAGTTATGTTATTTACCGAAACTTACTGTCCTGCTTTGCACTCACTTTTTTCTGGATCACATATTCTGGGTTTCTTATCTCGTAGGCTACGCTGGAACCAAGTTTTAAACGCTAAATAAGAATGTTTTTCCTGTAATAAAATGTAGATTAATTAAGAATTATTACGTAATGTTTAATTATAATTAATGTACTCGCGGCAGTCTTGTTCAGTGCATTGGCCCTGAGAAATATTTAAAATAATGCTGCGACTATGATTATACGATTACAGTTTCAATCTAAATAAACAGGTTATCGGAAACATTCAATTTGTAGGGCTAAAATTATTTTTGCAATAAGATTCTCAAAAGACAATAAGTGACTGAAAGAATTATTTGTTAAAAATTACAATGTAAATCTTTTACAAAAAATAGAAAATAAAAAATGAACGATTTTTTTTCTTCTAGAAGAATTATTAATATTATTAACTACTTCGCTCATTGCTTACGTGTTACTTCGTTCAATTCTTATACTATAGTCTCCGAATTCCAGTCGCAGTAGGAAGAAACTTCAACATGTAATAAATTCCACTATGTTTATTTCCTACTTTACTAATGCTATACATTTTCTCCAACTGTTAGAATAATCATTGTGCTATCCTTAAGTACTACATACATTTTTGTTAAATTTCGATAATTTTTTTTTACAATTTCGGAGAAAATTAACCGTATTAAATGCATATAAAAAAAGAAACCAGAATTCCTTTAATCTTACTTTATTTTCAAAGTATCTCAAAACAATTTAAGGAATGTATATTTTTAGTCTGCGGGACATTTGGGATGCATCTTAAACTGGACGGATGGATACGAGTTAAACAAAGCGCGGTGTGATAGTTTCTTAACACGGCTGCCTAAGAGAGGAATTTTGCGTATACTGGATTTTTTTTGTCAGTTTCCGTGGCGTTTCATCTGGCAGCCAGTACCATATTCTTATGAAATAACGTGCCTTAGACTTACATACAAAAGGATGTTTTAGTTGCACCAACCTTGCAAATTTTCACGTTTAAAAATATCGAATATCCATATGCATAGTTGTGACTTTTTGAAAATCTAGCTAACAGCTTGAAGAACCGGTCTTGTTTAGCAGATCACCCATTTGGTATATTGTAACCATGAAAGTGACGTCTAAAGCTAGCGATCATTCAACTTACTCGACAGCATTGTCACCTACGATTATTTATGGCAGTAGTATGTACATAACTTCGTATGGTCGAAATAGCTAGTTTATTACTGCGATACGTCACGTATGCTTACGTAGATTGGCTCTCTGGAAAAAAAAACGAGTGAGCTCTGAAAATAACCCTCATATACTACGTTCATGCAATTTTATCTGTGTTTTGAAGACAAGCGGAGCGAATTGATCATTTATTTCTTTCATTACTGAATACGCTATTATAAGCATACGTGTGTACACGCGTTTCTGTGTTGATATGTTTTGGGTATTTTTTGTGACTTTGTGGTAGTAAGCTGAATCATGAGGAGAAAATTTAGTTGCTGTTCGACGGTACGCCTATTCTGATCACGTTTTCGGAAAACGGTTACGTCAAGCGTGACTTTTAAATAGCGGCCGATGCTAGAAGTGTTAAGAAACCTTTAACTGTTAGTTGTCGTTACACTTCAGTTTGCCACGGGTTGCCGGTTATTTATTTGCGGTGATCGTCACAAGGCATGGAAAATATCTCACAGAGCTCTTCCTTGCAACTGTTTGGCTTGGTTGTTCCCACTGTTGACTTACAGCGGCGAAGGACGGAAGTTATTTGGACTACTGATTGCCTCGTCGCTCCGCAAGATTTTCCATTCCACAGGCAGGATCACAAATTATTTATGATACACGTCCTCTCCGATCAAATGATACTAGTTACTTAATGGAAAATATCTCCACTTCAGGAACCAGGAACGTCTCAGTGGTTAGTCGCTTCCCTGTCACTTCTTTCCCTGCAGATCCTCTGAGGCCGTGTATAATAAGGCGTTAACGCTTATTCTAGCAAGGATGTCAGACCTGTGAGAGTTCGACCTAGCCTTCAACATAACTCTTTTAACGTCGAGTTACTGTTCAACTGGTAAGGAGAATACTATAATCGTGAAGTTTTGTCGTTATTAGCCTTAATGCGTATAAACGTGTAACGTTTACGTTTTACGTTAACTTACCTGAAGTTCTCGGGACACGCAGTCATATACAAAATCGCCGTAGGCTTTGAGGGAGTGCGATGTTGCGGGTTTTCTCGAGATGCTTCCGATTTCTCTTGTTTCCATTCCGCCGCTGCTCCACATCCATTTCGCCTCACCTTACCCTCTCTCCAGGCTGGCTGCGAAGGAAATGTGTGCCGCGGGTTCGACAACTGTTTCGGTCGGCTCCTGACTTCTCCAATCTCAACCTCTTACCTTAATAACGTGCAGATGATTTTAATTGTGTATGGCAAGGCCGTGGCAGACGGTGGTGTTATGTTTGTACGCCTACGCTACAACTTAAGTAATGTCGGTTAAATTAATATAGGGCTCTACTAGAATAAAATATATTTACTATAGAGTATGATAGTGAAAATACGATGGCTCTCCGAAAATTGACATAGTTATTTTTAATATTTATTCCAAGTATTTAAATAAAGGTACCTAGATATTTTTAATCAGTGTGGTTTACAAAGGAAGTTTACGAAAGAACTGAAAAAAAGCAATGACTACGGCGGTTTCTAAAAAAAGAATACAGTTACATTTTTAACATACCAAAGGGCTCAGTCTGTTTGATATTTTTTATAATAGACATACATAATTCTAAATACAGTTCTATGTACGAGTAACGTTGTAGAAATTATTCTCTTGCAAGGGCAGTCGGAAAATCGTGTGTACATTTGCAACATGTATATCTTGAAACGGCAGTTAACCTTGTCATCTTACCTGGTAATTATATATTTTATTAATCTAATTGACAAAGTATAAGAACCAAATTATGTAATGAATGTACCATAGAGGAATTAAGTACACTCATAATAAAAATATCTACATAAATGTACGAAGACAAAATTTTATATGTAAAACAATAATTCGGAATTTAAAAAAAGTACGTATCGTTATAAGTGTGAAGTAAGGGTGTATTATGTAGTACACATTATGTAATATATATTTGGACAACATACTACGAGATATATAATATATATAGTATGTCGACGAAACGACACGTCAAAACTTCAGTAAATACTCGTCGCGTCTAGAGGAAGGAAAAATGTTACAATAACATAGGTTCAAAAAGCCTTGCTTCTTTACTACAACTCTCATTACATAACGTACATTGTACTGCCAGCAGGCAGGATCATGATTGTGTGGAATGCCATCGCAGATGTCGTGCGCATGGAAGACGACACCGTTTACCACGACATTCTTTAACTGTATCCACATACGACTGATGCGCACGTGACACTCGTAGTTTCCTGCTCGATGATACACCAGAGAGTGCGCTGCGTCCGATGAAAAGGTGTGTTCAGCACGTGTGGTATGAGGCTGCCGCCACACAACTACTGTAATGGTATTCCACATAACCATGATCCAACCTACGGGCCATGCAATACATATATGCTATGAAAGTGGAGATGTAGTAAAGAAACTAAATGTTTCCGGTCCTATATCCATAAAAAGGTTTTCCCTTCATCTAGACGTGAGAAGTATTTCCCTAAAACTTCGATGTTCGATGTGTATTTTTTCAACGCCCAGTGCGTGTGCGAGTGTGTGTGTGTATATATGTATATATATATATATATATATATATGCATTTATGTAAAATACATCTTAACAAAGTTTATCAATTTCTAACAGTTGGCTGGCTCTCTCAGAATTCATATAACATCTAAAAGAATGAAATGCTTTGCAAATTTTAGTCGGGAAACAATTCATAAGGTCTTAGAGATGCTCAAAATTTACTCCGAATGTGTGTGTGCCAATGTAGTCGCTCCTTTGAAACAACTCGCTGTATTCCGGTAGACATTACGTTGAGTAATATCTGAACATTTAAAAGTCATATTGTCGGGAATTTTGTGTCTCGTATAAACAACATGAATATACATTGTTTGACCCAACAAAACTATTGCTTGGATAAAACTAAACAAATGTACAATGTATGTTACTGAACATATTGTTTACTGAATAAAATATAATGAACAGCAAAAGAGATATTGTTCTGGCAGCCACAAAGGCCTTCTGAAGTCACGCCTGCTCTGTGGTTTTACTGTTGTATGTTGTAAATTCTAAGTGCTGCCAACATTTCTTCCCTATGCAGTATACAATATCAAGCAGGCTGTTGTAGAGGTTTCGTCTCCAAGTCATATTTCCAAATTCTCGATTTTTGTAGAACATAAAGATTTTGTGCGTTTCTCATTTAATTAAAGTAACCCAGTGCAATGGAATTTTAACCGGAGAGGTTTATTACACACATGTCTTAATTTTATTATAACAAAATAATTCCTCCATGAAATACTTTTCGCTTGAAATATGCCTCTCTGATGAATATTATCCTATATTTTGTCTTGAGAATTGAATCTTATAAAATTGATGTTGACAGAAAACAATTTAGGCAAAAAACATAATTTTTATATTATGTTATGTGCACAAGTAATGGCGGTGTATTTCCTAACCTCATTTTGGTATTAAACAGCCAATTCATTAATTTAGTACATGAACCACAACTTTTTCCCAATTTACAGGATGCAGTTTTAATAAATGGTACCAATTTAAACAACCATGTAATTACTTTTTACGATAAGTCTAATGAACAATAGCGTATATATGTAGGTAAATGCAAGTTCAAGACGGTTTTATTGATGTTTTGCGCCAATTACATTTACAGTACTATACTGATAAACGACATTTCGAGTAATTTGCGAACAAACATGCTTCAATATTCTGCACGGTGATTTTTAAATTTTTATAACAGAAGAACAAAAAATCAAGAGCTATATTTGTACAAAAATGCTAAATGGAAAAAAAAAAACTTATGGGCTGAAGCTTTGTTTTTGTCGGTAATTTACTTTCGCTAAAATTCATTTACGCAGATACCATATGCTCTGAAATGTTTATCCCTGCGTTCAGATACTTTTGAAAATAAACGTTTTGCGGACAGTGTGCTATTAAAACAACCAGTATCCAGACACGCTAGAGTTTGTTTCAACCTTCTTTCTTTCTCATGTCGGCCTTCACCTGTGATGCAACATGACGAGGCCGTAGCCATGCCTTAGGCAACGAAGAAAGGATATTTTCTAGTCGCTTGCTAATTAGGAAGTTCCACGTTAAATAAACCAGCGCAAGTTCTCGAATATCGGGCGTGCAATGACAATGATGCACTTATGTGGAAGGAATATTTAGGCTTAAAAGTTGACATAGCTGCCCATATGTTGACACTGCCCTATGGGTGTCGCCGTCTTTGTCGAATTCCAAAGACCGCTCATAATAACTTTCTCGTCACGCACTGCTTAGTGCCTAAAATGGCTAAATTGGACTACATTCCTTGCATGTTTTAAAAATCGATAAACTTCTAAATCTATTATTTTTATCATCATAGTTTCAGTGCATAATTTAAATATAAGCTTTTCCTTTGACAAGGTAAAGTTTATAGATTAATAATTCCTCAATCGCGATTTATAAAAAGTTATAGGTCTAATAAGTTTATTTCTAATAAAATACTTGGTGATGTATATCATTGCTCGATCAAATAAGATGTTATTTCGTAAAAAGTTGTAGACCTGTAAAGAAAATGTCACAGTTAAGTATTTGATTGAAATAGGCTATGTCAAACGTGTTATGGTGATAAAATTATATTTCTGCGACCACAGAACAGTTTGTCGGTGATTAAAGAATGAGAAGTGAATGGGCACTCCCACAAGTGCCATGGAAATTTGAGTAGGAGCATGGGACCATAGCTAGGTCCCACCAGAGGTTCTCTCTCGTCACCGATCCGTTGAGGTTGAACTCGCGCTGGCAGTGGTTGGAACTTCGCGTTTTAGAAAGATCTTGAGGGTTCCTCACCCATTGGCATATCGACACGGTGAGTGGTGACACGGATCCGGTACTGTCCTGGACAAACAGTAGAGATGTGGACCACAAGTGGATCTGAGTGACAAGAGTCTCAGTGACGATGTGGAAAAGTACAAAATGAGCACATCTATACCAGCTTTAAGGTTTATTTCTAGTCATATTTGGTGTTAGCTAAAGGTTATCGTGCTGATTGAGTGTATCCCATTTCTTGTCGGGCCCATCAGGCAGTTTATACTCCTAGAGATGTCAGATACCGTCATATTGGTGTCCCTGATATGGGAGGCGAATGGAGTGTACTCTGTTTCGCTCAGTCATTCCCTCACGGATGCTCTGAGAAAATAAGAGGTCTCAGATCATGGTGATAGGTTTGCCGGAAGCGCCGATCAGCATCTCGTCTGGTATGCAATTCTGATTCACTATTGCGCTTATCGGAGCCCAATTACCTGAGCTTCAGCCATGTGAAGCCGAGTTTACGGTATTCTGATAGGTAGGTGACCACTACACTTCGTGCAATGGCAACTTCCACACCGCTCATTGTTTCCAAGGCGTGAGTAGGCTCATGGTAACAAGAAAAGCGAATGGTAATTGTGGCCGTGGTCAACCGTTGATATAGCTTCATGGGCACGCGTTGATCGAGCTTATCTCAGTCCCTCTCTCATGGGGGCCGAAAGGCAGAATAGTCGAACAGCTGACAGAACTGCGACTGAAAGGAAGAAAGTCAAGTGATTGTGATAATGCGTCGCACTGGATCGCGTGGATTCCGGCGAAACAACTTGGCGACTACTCATTTTCACCTCTTTTGTGAAAGATGTGTGGTAGGAACGATGTAGATTCTGGTCCCCTTTACAACATAATACATCAAAATAATCTGAAATGGAGCAGATATGGTTTCTCCACGTAAACATACAAAATATTATAGCTAGTACGCATTTAGTTGAACCCTTTTACTCTTAACCTTAAAAAATTCCTTCCCAAAAAAAATTGCATTTTAACTTAAACACTGATGTGCATACTTCCAACAGTGTATTTGTTCAGTCTTTGCCTATAGAATGTCAACCCCCCGGCCACAATAGTTGGGGTTCGCGACCCGCCGTGCTCCGTGTGAGGGCCGCACGACGCAGGGAGGACTAACTGCCTTACCTCGGTCGAAGACACGCTGACCGTGACTAAGTGCGACGTGACAGTGCCGGCGACGTCAGCACGCGCCCTCGCAGGCCGGCCGCACACTCGGCGACACACTCTCCAGCCGCCACACTGCCGTGCTTCCCGGAAGACACTTGCCTGCCTGCCTGCCTTTCATCTTCACACATCTACTGCACTCGTGGGTGTGACTATGTCGGGTACACGGCCGTGCGTTTTACGTCAATGCGTCTGCACTATTGCAACTGCAATTCCTCAATGTATGACAAATCAAATTGGTGTTTTATTCTTAATTCACATTAATGTACGAATTTGTATTTTATTAATGCATTTAGGTTCCTTGTAATTTCACATTTTCATTTGAATGACACATGACTCATGTGACCAGGCCTATGGCAATGTAAATTTTACATAGGGCGGAAGGATACAAATTTAGAAGAAAAGTGTCTATATCTTGAGCAGGGATTTGAGAAGTGCTCAGTTAATAGTGAACAGCTGACATAAATACGTAAATACACAGAGCGAATAAATGTGGAAATACGCGTGTCACATACACGGTAACTATTTTGTATGTCTCAACACTGAACGAATGCTCTGTATCTCAAGTTACTGTCATAATAACTACGAGGCTTGTGCACAGGTTATCATACTGCTTACCTAAACACGAGCTTTGAAATGTTTCATTACTTCGAACGGTGTTTTAAAGCAACCAGACTATAAAAGAGTAACGTAAGAGTTTTACTTTGTTGAAACAGTGTTGTGTGTTAATCACGAAAAAATAAGGAGAGAACATATGTACGATTTATGATCTAAACTAAAATCTAAAGGCAGTCCGCTTCTTTGAAGTTGGCACTGAAACAGTAGTTTATAATAAATATTGGATATAATTATTAAGATAGAACATTTAATGTCTGTAATGGAACAAATATTTGTAAATACCACAACACCTGTCTGTCGGTATCATCAAATTGCTTTAATGGAAGTAATCACTTGTACTATCCTCATTTCGACCTAATCTTCATGACGCTGTAGTACGTGACAATTAACTTTACACATTATCAAGACACTCACTGTTTCATCTTCAGTAGTTGTGATAAACTAGTGCTTCAGGTTCAACTTCAAAGATATGTACCGCCCTTAGAATTCACTTTAGACCATAGGCTGTATATATTATGTCGCCTTCTTTTTCGTGATAAGCCTGCTTCCAACGTTTGTCGGACTAATTCAGAAACACTCTGTACAAGATACTGCCAGCATACAACGTTTGGTTGAAATTTGGCAAATAGTTTTGTAGATACATCATAGTAATTAAAAATATTTTGGCCCTAATTTTGAAAATAATTTTCTGACCCTCTTAAAACATATCAATTTACTTGCCATACCGTGGTATTTCTTGTTTGTCAAATTTGGTAGGAATCGGTTGATTGTTCCCGAAAAATTGCACAAGGTATTAATATTTCATATGGCGCCATCTAGGAAATGGTGGACAAAATAGGCTATGTATTTGAACGTCGGATGCTTGTAGTTGATAATTGGTTTAAATTTTGGTTGAAATAGGTTAAACGGCATGGTATATATACGAAATTAAGTTCATTATGTGGGGTATTTTTCGGTCACGTGTGATCGAACACCATTTCTTTTTAGACTCTTATCAATGACATTTTCAACTTTATTTTAACCCAATTATACTTCCTTTGATTTCAGTAATCTACATCGTGTCAATATTGTGTTTTTTCTTCTCACCAACATTGGCGCAGAAGTAAATAATTGTATCGAATATATAGAATAATCTAAGAAAGTCCAAAATATTATTTTCAGTGATCAATTAAATGAGGTTGATAAACAATTATTTTGTAATTCAATTTATTCCCACGTAAACCAAGCCGCAATAAAATGTGAATATCGGCAGAATATGCGTCGATATGCATCCAATAACACCTCATTTTCAGTAAAACTCCCAATAGTAAGTAGAGTGAGACTTTGAATAAGACTCATATACGTAAATTTAATTAATAAATTCCGTTTTAAATTTTTTTTACAATTTTAAAAATAATATCGAATTTTCCATAGTAAAAATGATATCGTGCTGACAAATGTAGATAAATGATGTAATTAAAAACTAATTATCTTCAGCGATTATGTTCTCCGGACAACAAACATTTATACGTATATTTCTATATATATTACAAATATATACATGCGAGTGTATATATACATGTATGCATATATACATAAATACAAACATAATCATAAAATACCCTTGTTATTTCAAATAAATAATTAACTAGTTAAGTAGTAACAAAAGGGTAGCCTTTCAAATGTGGTTAATTTTATAGCATCTTTTATTATCTAGTTGGTAAATGTATTATTTTAGTAGGCTATATTTATTATACAGCTAAATATCACGCTTTGTAAATCGTCTATATAAAGCACAGTTTTCCGAAAAAACAGAAAAATTCATTTCATTCTTACTTTGCTCATAACAGAGAAAATTACCTTGCTGCAAAATATATCGCGTATGGAAAGTTTGTTATTCAACCTATATGTGCACACAAGTGTTCAGTTTGCCGAACACAAAACATTCGTTTTCGTATCTAGTTACACTGCTGACCTAACAGGCAGTTAAATATACTTCAGATTATTAATATCCCCATAGTGAAATATTTACGTAGAGGAAAAACTTGCATTGAAAATGTAAGCACAATAACAAACATATTAGATTCCTACATCCTACTAAAAACCAACCTCATTTTAAAGTGCAGTCTGCCATCAGTTCAAAGCCTCGACTGTTTCCCACGCAGGAATGTGAGTGATGAGATTTGGGTGGCTCTTAACAGCGAGGTCTTGAGAGCCGATGAGGGTGATTGAGGTGAGAATGGTGCAGCGCCGGAATGAAGGGGTGGGAGAAACGGGAGATCCCTGAGAAAACTCGCCGACCATCGGCGTCGTCCGGCATGATTACCACTTGCGAAAATCCGGAGTGAACCGGCCGGGGATAGAACCCGGTCTGCCTTGGTGGGAGGTGAGCAGTCTAACCGCTCAGCCACCGTGGTCCATGCAGGAATGAATGATACATCACCATATCTGTTTCTGATGTATAGCATGTATCTGATTAGCGTACTTTAATTCGAATATTGTTATAACAGGAATTTCCTTTCGTTATGAGGAAACGTACTTTTCGAAGGGAACCCTTATCGAAAAGACGCCTATAGAAAATACCTCTTCGTAAAATCATCTTCGTAAATGATCTCTTGAGGAAAGATTCTTTCCAGAAAAATAGCCAATATCTATGTATCATCATCGAAAACTTGAGCATACACTGCTCCTCGTGGGTGTATTGAGGCGGGTCGACAACAGGCAGACCCTTTCAACACTGTTGCTGTTCGCCTGGGTTAGGTAACACTCGGCACAAGGTCAGCACGACGTGAGCGGCGGCCTAAACACGGCGGCAATGCAGTGCACCTACCAACCAGGTACATGCTGACGAGGCCACCTACACCTGACACCTGTCGCCTCTGCGCTGGCCGCGTCTGTTCCTGCACTCGCCACACCGCCATTCCTGTCCAGCCGACCGACAAGTTATTCATCGTGTCTTTTCTGTATCCTGACTCATCTTCTATTCCACTCTTTATCATATCCGTTTTATGTAGGTTGTTCATAAATTAACTGAGCACTTTTGAAATCAGCCTTTAAAAAATGTCACTGCGCTTACCTGTTTATACTACGTGTGAAAAAAATTGGATTGAAACACCGGAGCAGAATTGAGAGGTGAAAACTTTGAAGAAAAAAAAATACATGACTTATTTTGTATTAAGGCCACTGTTTGGTCACAAAACCCCCATGGATCTAGCGTATGATCGTGTTTGGATCACCGCAAAACTTCATTCCGCGATCTCTACACTTGATGTGGAGATGCTGAATAATGTACAAAGTAATATTCTGCAGCGTGTACTCGCATTCCAACGAATGGACATGGACGCTTTGAACATCTGATGTAAATCCCGTCCGTCTAGTGCCCAGTAGCACCATTAACTGCGCACCATTAACTGCCCTAAACCGAGGTCCTAAAAGATCTTAGTTCAAACACGACCTTCAGTTCGATCCGAGTCCCAATTTACAAGAGTTGCACCAACGCGACTGGCCGAATTCCGATCGTAGATATGCTAACCTCGGTTCGTAACTAAAATTGGGATGAAACACTATTTGGGATTGGCTCTTATTTTGTGATGTCTTGATGCAACTGTTTATTTTGGTGTTAGCAGACAATAAATGAGTTTGTGTTGATATTATCTCTTAAGAGTAGTACTCTTTACTGTATGGCCTGGTTGAGTATATCACAAAATTTCCACTGCCATTTTGTGTATGGTTGGTAACACTTAAAAAACACACACTTTTTTCGTTATTTTAAGTACCAGTATTCTGGAGAAGGTAATGGACAGAAAACTAGATGTTGCAATTTTTTTATCTGTTTTAAGTAAAATAGGTGTACAAATTTTACCCTATCTTTAAGTGTGTAAAATTTTGTTTTATATTTAAAAGAAATTAATGTATTTTCAAATTACTTTTATCGGAGAAATAAGCTCTTACGTGAGTAAAATGTTTGACGTGAGATTCACTTTTCGAGGTGGCTCGTGCGGAAAATTAGGCCAGTTTATGATATTCAGAATGGCTGTTTCAGTTTTGCGTTGTGTCTTCTCGGAGGGATTAGCGTAAATTTCACTATCACTTTACAAAATTAATACTTTTTTAATTAAAGAAAAGCATACAATTTTTAGCCTTTGTTATATATCTCAATTTATATTTTACAACAGTAAACAACAACAAAATGCATGTATTTAAACGATTTAAATGTTATGAAGTTTATTTATGGTAAATAAATATATTCGGCGGTTAGAAATGAAGTTCATCTCGATCTCCTGTCATTCTCTGAGTTCGAGTGGTGCAACAGTTTTTCGTGACGATCTTAGATCAAGTTCGGACACGATCTCGGATAGAGTGATGAACTTCACTGATGCAATCGGCCATAAATATTGTGGACCCCTATTGGGCGCCGCTATTTCAGCACTTTTGCTTTTACTATAGAGTGGTGTATATTTATGTATTGTGTATCACAAGCGGAACATTGCAATGCATAATTTACTGCCTTCATCGCAGAACTACTGTGTAGCTGGTGTGGTGTAGATTCACGGGGTCGCTGAGACCCAACGGTTGACCGTAATGTAAAATTACCTGTATATTTTCTTCTCAGTTTTTATTTCTCTATACAACCCCGATGTTAAAATCTACCATTTTTGATACGGGATATTTTATTGAGCGCACTGATAGGCATGCACACATTGAAGTTGGTAACGACGAAGTGAAAGTACTTTCGTGTATTAACGTTCAATTAGAATTGTTAGGTTAACATTTGCGAATACTAAAATTATTCATTTCGCTTTCTGTTTTTTAACGCTTGTAAAATGTAAGAATTAGAACATTAATGAAATATTTTTATTTCTAATGATTTGATGGCTTTACTTGACCGAAGCACAAATAAAGTGACAAGGCTATGTTAGTGTTAATTTAACATGTAGAAGAATACACAATGTGAATGCAAGTAGATATTTTGCAGGGCTTTCAAAAGTGCTCCAATTTACCTTGAACAGCCTCTACTTCCCTAACTACACTTCTGTTCGCATTTCTTGACTTATTTATGTATATTTTCAGTTACACACCCTATTTTGATGTCAGATATTGAAATTTGACAGTGTCTTTTCTTCTTCATCGTCCCAGTGACGCCAATTGCGTAGCCAATGAACCCTTTATTTAATACACGCAATGCTGCACTTCGACGGTCATACTTCTCGTCATTCGCTGCATGCACAAGACGTACCAGACCTAACGCGTCTTCCTTAGTGCTCGTATCACTAAACAGTTTAAAACATTTTCTGTGAATTAAGCTGCATATCAACTTCTAAATAAGAGCCTTCGTCCCACTTCTGAAAAGTACAACCTCGAGTTAATGAAGATAATGTGTACGCCCAAGAGCTTGTTACTGTTTACAGAGATCTGGAGATAGTTTATTTTTTAAATTCCGATATAACTCTTTCAGATAGCAGTGCGAGCTCGTTATGTGCAAACTTTCTTGACGCTCCGCAGCAAATAATCGAATGGATTTCTAGTGCTTGAAATTAAACCTTGAAGTAAACTTTCAAATAGTGTAGTAAAATACGACGTTGAAATAATGTTCCTAGTTATAATCGCGTATATTTTTTACTTTTTATCAGGTAATGAAACAAACGGTCGTCTCTATAGGGTACGTTTGTACATGCGCCTGTGCCTTTTTCTCTCCGCCTAAAAAAATTATAACTGACGCTGTTGATTCGATTGAAACTGTAAAAGTCTATCACATAAACATGGGCCTCGACATTTTTCAGTTAGTGGTGATAATTTATTTATACTTTATGACGTTGATTTCCAATAAATATGTTAACCACATTACTTTAAAAACTTAAATTTAAAAAAGAAATACAAAAAATTATTATTAATAGGTTTCGTTTTCTATGAATATCAAATGAGAATGTTAACTTCACTAAAGCCGCGAATTGTAAGTCTCAATATTTTTGCACAAATGCGTATAATTAGAGGAAAACTATTCACGTTAAAATGTCGCAAGTAACAGTAGTTGGTAGGCTACTTGCATTCTGTTTATTTTTTGCACCTGTTGCGACCATTCACCATTTCGTGTTTTCACGTTTACATGTACGTATGTGTACATTTATCATGGTTAGCCGTATCTCTGCAATAAACACATGGATCAATGTCTACGTATCATAAAGATGATCACTTGTAGTACTTACGTGCACATCTCTGCTGCTATTTTTACACTATTCCTATTTATAGTTCGTTACATCATGTACAATAGATATGACTGATATTTGGTAACATAGCGAAAATATAACTTTATATTTAAGGAGATATAACAACTCAAAATTCCAAATACTTGCTGTAACACTTCACAATTTTACACCTTCTCCTGGGAAGTGTGTACTGAGCACTGATAGCTTCATTTCCGTTTTTATTAAATGCTAACTACCAAATTTGGCATCAGGTTTTTTTTCGTAATACTGTACACATTTTTCAGTAAACTGCTGAAACTGTGATTTAAATTTTCATGCAATAGGCTACATAGTATGTACAAGTACCGTACTTTTGGTTGCAAATATACAATTACGATTATAAACATCTGGAAACTTAACTATGTATTAGACTATTTTTTGAACAAATGTGGGAGAGCCGCCACGGATAGGTATATAAGAAAAAACTTGACCAATCGTGTTTTCTCGGTACGCGTACGCATTGGAAGGTAAAATTAGGGAAATATAAATAACAAATTCCTTAACACAAAACACTCATAAACATACTCAAAACGTATCTTGAACATGTACAACGTCTCGAGTGCGATACATCCATAATTTTGCAAATCAATAAAAAGAAATCTGCATGCGCTGAACATTAAATAATAGTATACGATATTCACATTCTATATTTCTTTTTTTATTTTACTGTACTGGTTTAGATTTTTACATTGGAACATGATTCCGAAGGGTTTAAATGAAAACATTATTTACTCTAACAATGTTCTGAATGCCTCTCCCGTCACAAAATTAATGTGCTAAAACAACAGCATTTTTGCGTTTCTCCGGATGCTAACTGTTAACGGTAAATTGAGCACTTTGAGGCCGTAGTTACTTTTTCCTTTCAGCCACTTTTTATCCTTTAATCACATTTTAAAATAAATATCGCCATGTAAGAAATTAAAAAAGTGTGCATTTGGGCGGCTCTTAACATCGAGGTCTTGAGAGCCGATGAGGGTGACGTGAGGTGAGTATGGAGCAGCGCCGGAATGCAAGGGCGGAGGAAAGGGATATCCCGAGAAAACCCACTCACCAGCAACATTGTCCTGCATGTTGCATTGGTGTGGACTGTGAAACAGGCACGATTGCTCAGTGAATTAATTGTAATCAAGCTGTGAACATCAAACTAAACACACGTTTTATTTGTCTGTATCATCAACAAAACACGTTTCGCATGAGTTCAGTACCCGTGTTTCTGTATGACTAGCGCGTGTGTCACCTGTGAAGGAACTCTCCGCCGAACATCACAGCGGATGATGCAACCTACCCCGCCACAGCTAAGTCAAATGCCTACGCCTACCTTATATCTCAACAATTGCTCGTCGGGTCTCCACAATAATCACGTCACTTAACTGATCGCTTATTAACATGTTATGCCATTGGAAGAAATGGGCATATTCCAATTAAAAAAAAAAAACAAAATTGATATCGATATCTCAGTACTAAATTAAATCTCGGAACATGCATATACGGTGTCTCATGAGCCCCGTAATGCCATTTACTAACAAGAAATAACCATTTCTATTCCTTTAGCGGTTTGGAATATATTTAGGCTGAACATCTCAGCTGAATGAACTTGTATATATTTGGGCAGTGATCAGCAACAGAAATCTGAATCGCCTATTGAGTTGAAGGGAGGTGAAAATGGAACAGTGACGAAATGCAGTTCTAGAGGAAACGGAAGCTCCCATGTTGTTTCCCACGTGTGAAGATCGATAGTGACCCCATGTATGATGCGGTGCAGCATATTATCCCGTAATTGCAAGCGTTCTCCTCACTTTGTGTTCTGCTGTATTTACTGCTCCGTCAGCTTAAACGTTGACACAACTGAGTGTATGCATTCATACAGCGTACACCATACAACGTACGACACTGCTATTTAGTGGCGTTGCATCGTTACTCTCCGAACACAATCAACAAGTTGCCTTATCGCCGTCGGCTTAATCTGTCTGAACAAATTAAACGTGCAGAATCTCTCGCGCACGCAGTCATTGTGCTCTGCTGTTGATATCTGCCCTGAATTTTTCCAGTGCCAAATTAGTGTATATAGTTTCGATAGGGGTGTGTTTTGACGTTGGTTGGTCGCAATTTGCACATGTGATGTAATTCAGTGCTATTTAAAGTGCATGTTCCATTAAAAATATTGGCCTAACATTTTCGGATTTTTTAAATTATTTACTTCAATCCAGTATTTTATCGTTTTCATCGTGTATTCAGACATTAATGAAGAGAATTTATGAAAGCGATGTTTATATTATGTTGAAAGTAGAGGCACCTGTTTCTCGCGAATGTATTTCAGGACAAGTTGTGTTCCAACGCAGTTTAGTTCAGAACCACTTTTTTAATTGGATAATTTGAATTGTTAGGCGTCTTATCTGTCTACCTGGGAATCACGGACGGTCAGTATCGGAGAAACTTAATTCTGATTGGCTCACACATGTAACAGAATGTCTGCACTCAAAGGCAAGCGGCTAATAATCAAATGAAGACTGCAAGTGTGCACATAGAATATTGAACTCTAGCCTCCGCGTAAATATTTTAGCGAAAAACAGGTGGCCTTAGTTGTAAGTTCGTACAAGGTCATCATTGTCAAAAATAATCCTGAAAACACCCTTATCAACAATTGTGAAGACAATTTTCAGGTAAACATAACTGCATGGAAAAACTTGAAACTATTACACGAACATGGCACAGATATTTATACGAATTATTATGCCTCAAAATTGTAGCATCACCAAATGTTACGGTAAATGTTTACCTTCAGCCACAAGAAAAGATTTTCGGAAGAAAAAAATGTTTGGCCGAACAAGCTGTTGATAGAACAGCCGTGTGACAGAAAGACTAGAATGAGTCTATTGAAAAGTCAAATGTAAACGCATCCACGTCACTGTATGAACAACATGGTTTCGACAGTACTGTAGACAAGACGCGATTTAATATCAAGGACGTATACAGAAGACGAAAATCTTTGGCTACACTCCCTATCAAGTACCGTGCAAATGGATTGACGTGTTTAACTTGGCGAGTTTATTTTAAAACGCCAGCTTACAGGACAGATAATGCAGCACTTGTGAATGCTGCTTTGAACTTATAATACATCAATATTTACAGTTTTCTTTCAACGAAGTTTGAAACAATCTCTGTTTTGTATACTATTCTTGTTTGTATGCTACAAAGGCAAATAAGCTTGAAATGTAAGTTTCCTGCTTTTTACAAGGACCTTCTGCTGATCATAACGTAAAGTGTGGCGTGAACATACGCAGTAGCGTTTTCCAAATAAATCTTATGTCGAATACACAAACTATAGGTTGGCACTTCGTAACTCCGGGGTGAAAGCACTGTTTAGTTTAGGACAGTTTGCAAACGTAATCTATTACGGAATAGCAATATATAATTTTTTAAGATGAAGCAAATGACAAAGAGTAGGAATGAGTGAAATCGAAGTACACCGAGAAAACACACCGGCCGTTGGCTGCGTCTATCCACTTTCCTTCCTTGCGAAAATCCAGACACACATGCATCAAATATATTTCCCGAATCGCAGCTATGACGGACTTGTGGTCAAGGACATAGGTTGACATCAAACAAAAATTTAACAGCAAAATGTGCCACGCCATTTTAAAAATCATGCCCTGCTTCCTAAAGTATTTAGAGCAACGTTCGTTCATTATAAGAACGTGGAGACATTGCACTCAAGTTATTTCTGACACAGGTTTCTAGATTCATTAGGATGACATTCTTATGTGTTTTTCTCCTGTGATGGTTTGTGCTGTATCCAGTGGTATGTTGTGGGGGCGAAGTAGGATAACGGAGTGTCAATTTACCTCTAGTTCTTATTGTATGAAAATACAATATTTTGGTCACAGCTCTGACAATAACTGCCCCAAAGTTCAGTGCTCTTGGAGTAATGTCCACATATTTCCGGGGCCGCGGTGGCGTAGTAATCAGACTACTCGTCTACCTTCTAGGCGAACCGGGTTCGGTTTCCGTCGGGGTGGCTCCCGTATTTTGCACGTGGGAATCTTGCCAGACGATGCCGCTGGTCGACGGGTTTTCTTGGGGAACTCCCGTTTCCCTCGCCTTTGCAATCCGGCGCTGCTCCACACTCAGCTCACTTCACCCTCATCAACTCTCAAGTCCTCGATGTTAAGAGCCGCCCAAATCTCTCCACTCCACTCCACTACACTTCAGCCAGTGTAACGCGCCCCCCCCCCCCAGATGGGGGGGGGGGCACACTCGTTGTAAAATTATTGGTTACGCTTCTGCTTTCTTCACACGGGAATTCCAGCCTTGGACGGGAACGGCATTAACGTGCACTGATTCAAACCTTACCTTTCCTCTTTTTCCCAGCTCTGATGACTTACGCTAAGATTTTCTGATCAAATGATATCGCAGTTGAACTATGCTGATACTTCGCCACAGTGACGGCAGATGGTACGGTCGCCTGAACGGTTGGGACGTACAGCACAGGTCAGGGACCTTACAGACAGCCATGTTCGTAAAGCGGCAGTTCTCGTCGTTAAACGATCGTCCGAGAAACCGGCGCTGCATCGTGCAAGGGAAGAGGCGATACTTCTCTGGTCGTAAGCAGAATACTTTATCTCGAAGGTGTTAACAACTTATCACCTGCGAGTATGAGATAATGCTGCGTACTCTTGACTCTTCTCAACTTATCTCTGGGCCTAGATGTGAGCGTGTGCTCACGCCAGTGATTGATGACTCGTTAGACTCTACATACCTTTTTTTTTAGTTCACAGTAACACTTGTGCCATTCCGGGAAATATTAACAGATAACAATCCTATAAAACATTGTTTTTATCTTCACAAAGAATGGTTTACAAGTAGCGCGTTTTTTACACTTACTTCGAACTCCTTAAATTGGTTGTGATCGAAGTGCTGTAAGATCTTATATAATTGAGGCATGTCGGAGCTAAAAGAAGTTGATATCAACAAACAGACTTACTAGCTTTACGTTTAGGATTTCCGCAGTTTCTCTTTATTGCTAACAGTTAAAAAAAACACGCCAGTGAAATTTGTTCCGTGGCCACGTCGCTCAACACGTAAAGGTTACAGGCAGACCTCTGGATTGAATAATCGCCACTCTGACCAGTAGGCATAAGACGAAGTATAGTAATTTTAATTTTCAGTGCATGTCCCCATTACTGACTCGCTGTCATCTTCGGCATTCTTAGTCACGTGGTCTAACAATGAATGGACTTTGCTTACATTTAGTTTTACACAATATCTGTTATTTTATATAACGATAGATAACTTAAATTCACTATATTCTAGTTGCTTAAAAACTCAGAGGAAGTGTAGTAAAATTTCAAACCGTTCATGAGAAGTGTTCTAACTTTGAATCCAAACCGCGTTGTTCTGATAGTTGTATTGGCAAAAAAAGTAGTTCAGTGTTGGAACACGGAGATTGGTTACTGTACAACTGATACGTGCACTTTTGCCCATAATCGATTTGACCTCCTTGTCGAATGACGTGCACGGCCACCAATGACCGTAGGAAAAAAATAACATAACTGTACCTGTAGCATGGTCTACTGAACTCTGGAGGAAATCAAGACTTAAGAGAGTGCTCAAGAAAAGCGACAGTATCATAAAGGTATACCAGGAGTAAGGCCATAGAATACTTACTTAAAATATTCGCAAATTTATCTCGTCAGCGTATACAGTACGTATATTAAGAAAGCGTGAATGGTCAATTATTTGTCCATACATCCATGTTAGCGTTCCTAGATTTGCTCAGGAAACAGTCAAATTCGTAAGGAACTTCACATTTTGTATGGTAGTGATGCTCAAAATTCCTATATTTGCAGCCATATATGTGATACTTTTTTCATATAATGAATAGATTAAAAACTTACGTTATAGTTTAAGAAGTTTACCAGAATTTTTTACAGGGCAGCTTAAGCTAATACTATTTTATAGGCTCCTGGTATTGAAAGTGGTTTGTTACGTCTTGTAACAGAGGCATCGAGCTTTCGATTCCTGCAGTTGTCGAGACTACTTCGTGCTATTCCAAGTCAGTTGCGAAGTTATGTGTAGCGCTTTACAGCCACAAGTTTGTTCGTTTCCCTTTCAGAAGTTTACAACAGAACTCAGACTGGGAGTCCTTACTGATACTCGAGTCAGGGAATAGCCCGACCAGAAACCATTTGGCGATTGTGTAAACCAATTTCGTCCTTCTTGTCGTTGTTTGTGAAAGGACAACTTGCAAATATTTTGTCTCCAATTCATGCCGTTATAATTCCATGATAACTTAGCGTAATTCCAGTTAGTGACGTTTCGCAGGCGAATGTTTTCAAACATCCGGTAGCTGTGAACGCCAACGCATTCACCGTTCAAAGAGTGAAGTGAAGAACAGGTTTATGCCTATACCAATCACGCAGTAAACTTTTAATTGTGGTGTCTGCAATTACCGTAAGTTTTAAATTGTAATTACTTTCAGTTATGCTCGAGACTTACCACTGATTTGGTTTGTATAATTTTAAAATCCTGTTTTTCATGTACGTTATAAGAAAATATTAAAATAGATTAGAGCTAGTAATGTAAATAGTTTTAGCGTCAGTATTTCTACTGTCATGAAAAAAAAAATGTAATAAATAAGGCTAGGCTATTTCTGTCTTCTACTTCATAAGCTTGTTCGGGGCGATCGGTCATGAGACGATCCTCGTCGATCATGTCCGAGGAGATCAAAGAGGCCAACCCAGCAACCGGTGTTCGGAGCAGGAAGGGACGGACAATGGAAACGGCTGTCCGCGCATCATCTCGTAATACCCGCGGTCATTTGTGATCGTACAAACACGCACCGGTGGAAAGGCCGCTTCATGTGTTTTATGCGAATAATGAGGAGGAGGGGAGGTGAAGGAGCTGGTGGCAAACCGAACCCATCAGGACAGTAATGGAACAGTGTCACGTCCAGGTGACTTGGCAGAATGTTGAAGCACTGGTTGGTCACTGCCTCTGCACTATATGGGTGAGCCAGCCCCTCCAATCACTTGGAAAACTCCCAAGAATCAGCCCCGGGAACCAAATCCGGATATTCCGAAACGAAATATGTATAGACTTTGGAGGAGTAGCAAAGATAATTTCCATTGTTTATGTCATCCGAGTGTCGCAGTTAATCGTTTACATTCTGTGCTGGTAGCGACTTCATACATTAGGTCGCAGAGTTCACAATAAAATGATACTTTGTTGTGTACAGTGCCGACAGTAAATATCCTTCATGTGCAACATGCACTCGATCACGGACACGGGGATTGAACGGGTTAAGGACTACTACGTACCTACTGCAGAATATAATAACAAAAGTGGAATTATATTACATGACTGATGAGAGGTTGTGTGGCGACCTTCACACTAAGCGTAACTTGGATTCACAACTGAATACGACACAGTCATACTTTACTCGATTTTGAACTTCGAACGTTGTGATTCGGAGTTTACGCCTTAGAGTTTCGAACCCGTATCTTGCGAAAAATTATTATTTCAAATAATTTTTCCTGTAAAATGAGTTTAATAGACGCTAGGAAGGACTCAGAGACAGACTTGAACTACACTTTGCAGACTGTATATTGGTGATAAACAGTGAAATCGACACGATAATTCACTGCAGGGGAATGTACAGAATTATCATTTCTGAAATTTCCAAAATATTAATTTAATGAAACTGCCAAACCAATATTTTTTTGTAACCTCAATTATGAGGTTTTCTTCTTTTAAATCGTGCATGAAACAAGTTTTTGAACAAAAAGTTTGATTTGATTTGAAAATGTTCGGAATATGTAACATAACATCTTTAAACGGATCACATGAACGTTTTTTGCGTCTTCAAATGTCTTAGCCGATACTCGCGTGAAACTGTTGTAACATATTCCAATGATCTTCTGTCTAGGTGGACGCAAAGATATGTTAGGTGATACGGCTAAATGTAGAGACCTGCATGTTTGGAAGAATCCCCTCCGCCATCACCGGTTGGATGTTTTTTAGCCTCTCGTGAACTGAGCTCATGTTGAACTTGCCGAATATGATGCTCGTATCACGAGTTTCTTTAGACTTTCGTCTTTTACGCGAGTTCGCTCGCAGGTTGGAAGTTTCACAGTTCCAAACTGTCTTTGAAGCCCACAAACTGAGTTTCTTCAGTGTGGAAAAGCACAGTTTATACGAGTTTACGGGGAATTGCTATCGGCGTTAAGGTCCCCGCATACTTCGAGGTTTGTTTCTGTGTATGATGAACATAATTAAAGGAACGCCAAGGGTGATAATGAACAACTCAAATAATGCAGTCATTTTTCTTTCTTTTTTCACAGACGCTAACAAGAACCTTAATCTAGTGAGCGATGAATTTGAGAAGGTTATATCAAAGAAATGGAACAGCGTTTGCCTGAGAAAGGGTTAATACGCTCTTTGGTAAAATCAAACCTCCCCCTCCCCATGACCACTGTGTCGTAATCGAACCCACAACCTCCTAAATGCAGTCAAACTATTAAACTTGCAGCGTGCAAAAATGGGACTTTTAAGATGTCTCTTCACATACAGAACATTTTTACTTGTGTTTGGCAGTGAACAGCGAATGTAATGGCAACCGCAGATGTCACGAACAAGGGTAGCAACGTTAGAGTAGCTGAGATTTCTCTCTTTCTACAACTTCTCTGGCTCGCATCACGTTGTTCCCGCCTATTATACACCTTCCATCACTCTCCTTTAATATGTATAGTACCTTCGTAATATTAGTTTTTCTCAAAATTTCAACAACAGAGGGGAATAAATTGTTAATGATTTTATTAAGATTGAACAACTCTTTTACTGGACTAATATATATATATATATATACAGGGTGCGGCAACATAACTTCCTTTTTTTCAAAGCGAAATAAAACTTATTTTATGAATCAGACATTTTAAAATGTTATTTGTATGATGTAGGTACATATCCAAAGTTTTTTTCTACGTAGTTTTGAAAATCATATCTCGTAGGTGACGCCCCGCATTGACCATACACTAAATAAACCGATTTCTGGCATTTGCCATGACCCTCACCAGCATATAAGGGGGTATGTTGGCAATTTCTGCCCGGATGTTGGCCTTTAGGTGTTGAAGTGTCCTTGGGCGATTGACATAAATGCGGGATTCCAAAAAACCCCACAATTGTTTTTTTTTTTCAGTGGTGAAGCCCATTTTCACTTGAGTGGGTTTGTTAACAAACAGAACATGCACTACTGGAGCGACACCAATCCCCGAGAATTGCATCAAAGGCCTTTGCATTCACCTAAAGTTACAGTGTGGTGTGCAATTTCCTCATGTGGGATTGTTGGTCCCTGGTTTTTTTTAACAAAATGAGGTCACAGTTACAGTGAATTCAGAACGGTATGTGAACATGTTGGAGGACTTTTTTTTCACGACTTGATGAATTGGATCATGGAGACATTTGGTTCCAACAGGATGGAGCAACGGCTCACACTTCAAGGGCATTAATGGCTGTTTTGAGGGAACACTTCCCGGAGCGCCTCATCTCAATTAGGGGAGATTTGGAGTGGCCAGCTCGGTCCCCCGATTTGACCACTTGCGATTATTTTTTGTCGGGTTTTTGAAATCCCGCGTTTATGTCAATCGCCCAAGGACACTTCAACACCTAAAGGCCAACATCCGGGCAGAAATTGCCAACATACCCGCTGATATGCTGGTGAGGGTCATGGCAAACGCCAGAAATCGGTTTATTCAGTGTATGGGCAATGNTTCAGTGTATGGACAATGTGGGGCGTCACCTACCAGATATAATTTTCAAAACTACGTAGAAAAAAAACTTTAGATATGTACCTACATTACAAAAAAAACATTGAAAATTTTTTGATTCATATAATGTGTTTTATTTCGTTTTGAAAAAAAGGAGTTATGTTGCCGCACTCGGTATATAAAATAGAAAATTGTAAAAAAAAATGGAAACTATATTCCCAAAATGAATATTTCGATTACAAATTAAAATAATATAAACACCAAAATCTCAAAATTATTTTTATTAAATTCACTAATAAGAAATTTTATGCTTATTAGCTGCTAGGAAATTTTCTTGTACGAAGTGTTTTGCACGCCATCGCGTAAGCTGTATGAGTCTACAATTTTAACAACCGTGATGAATCATCTTGACCAGAAAACCTATAACGTTATTACTAGAAAGTCTGCAGCAAAGTCCAACTAGGTGTCTATCCTAGATAGATCTATTTGAAAATGCCGTTTCTGGCTATTTCTAAGGTCTCCGGTTTATATTGGTAACAAACGTCAATTCCTCAGGCGTTAAAATGGTTTTTTTTAAAGATATACTTATAGGGAATGTGTGTAGTATTTTCGTATATAAATGCAGTTCAAATTGCAGGCCTTAAAGCCTTAACTGAAGTATTTTAGTATTTTTCAACAGACTATGTAAATAGTGGACTCACTCTAGGTCCATGTAACTGAACCAGTATGTAGCATAAACACATGATCTTCAAATCAGTGCCACTCGTGACTCGTTTACTGACTTTGTTTTGTCATTTTTCTAGTGTACAAACATACCAACTTGTTTCCCTGTTTTCCCACGTTGTAGATGGGTTTTTTTTATTAAATACCTTGGCCACATGAGTAAATATTTTATTCTTGTCACCAGAGAAATGAAAACGGAACAGTTCTGTGGTCGATTTTCATGGCAGCAGTAACCAAACATCAGCACCCCAATGTTTTGTTAGGTTATTACAATTCTGTTGTTGCAATAACCCTCCAAGTATTACTGCATAGGAAGTGTTTTCTCTATAGTAGGAACAAAGTGCTACGCTGTAAGAACCGCTGTATATTTACAGTCACAGAAACTATCATGAACAGGACCACAAAAGCAACATTGTATTGTTATTACAGCGCACCCTCCAAACCTCCCGCACTGTAACTATACTCCGAAGAGTAAAACAGTGCGCAAAAAATAATTACGTGCAGCCTGAAAAGAGACATTATGGTGTTCCTTTGCATTTAAATGAAGTTGAAGGTTTCGTCTGCTGGCTTGTGAGCCTCTCCATTCTTGCCGAAAAACCGACCGCCAAACGCCGACAAATGGACCTGCCGTCCAGCAGGGACCGCAGCCCGGCAGCCGGCTGTCTTCGTGCACGTCACAATTCATACTGCTAGGCGCAACGAGTGTCGTCGGCAGGGTGATCACGTGATTCATGACGTCGCTGTTCCTTGATTCGCCCCCCTTCCCCAAGCGTTAGCGGAGTTGCAAGACGAACAATAACGAAGTCCAGAAAAAAGTAAAAGACTGTGTTTGGTTCCAGGCGCATGCGTCAATTTAAATAAAGAATTTATATTGGCTATTATGCCATAAACCAACTGATTATGAAAATTTTAATGTTGCGATATTTCTTCCCCGGTAGAGAGGGGGTGTAAAACTCTGATGTATAAAATGGCCAGGCTGGGGCCGTCTTGAGGTATTCGGTTCCCGTCTGCGTCGTCATGCATTTGAGATAAGTATTGTATTAAGGGACCTTTCTGGTCAAAGCTAATATGGGCATTTGGCGCTCCATATTTTGTGTTAGGTTTTCATTATGAAAAATTTTATAGGCATGATTGCCTGTGTTTAGTGCATTTTCTTGTAAAGTATAAAGTATTCGATATGCCATTAATATATTTGGAAGAAGCCACGTGGCTTGTAAATAATGAAATCATCGTGTGGTTTGATTATGTTCGTGTGAGAACCTTTTAATAATGGTTTTGTAATATCACGTTGGGGCACCAATTTTATATTACTGTTTATACCGCTATTTTTGGCATAAATTTAGGCCCAAAATTGTATTATGGAAACAAAATGGGTTTTAAAAATGAAATTGTACCTGCAAAATATCTGAAAGTTGTATATAAGGAATTTTCTACTATATAAAATGAATTTAAGAAACTTTTCTTGTTTCACTGGGCGTGTCAAACGGTCTCTTTGGCAAAATATCCCAGATTTTCTCCTATGTCTTTAACTTACTCTGGTTTTGGATGGATGAGGAGTTTTAACTTGTTTTGGAGAAATAATTTGAATTAATATTTTCTTACTATTTTCCAACTGCTGAGTTGTTGGTGGTTATTGGACTTGGGATGGTCGGGGTGTTGGCACTTCCACACCTGGGGTGCTGGTCACGATGCCCTGGGGTCACACTACGTTTAACAATATCTTATATTGATGCTGACCTTGTATAAATAAATATAACTTGGTTTCCTGCACGGCTATATGTTTTTCACGTAACATATAAGACTTTGCACTGTTCTGAAGCTCTGACTGATGATGTTTAGTCAACTAGAGATTATAATAACTACTAACGCTCGCCTAAATCTAAATTTGGTCGCGTATGTGTAGCGTTTGCCAATTCGATGAAAGGAAAACGTTGAGATATTTGAACCTAACTGTTCACCTTTTTATTCACAAACTATCGTTTCCTATGTTTTATTTTGTACTTTTGTTTCGTGCGTGATGCATTCTTCCAGAACGTAGCAGTTTCATTTTCTAACTTTTTTATTTTGTCTAGCCCCTAAGACTTGAGTCGTGAATTTTCTGTCTCTAGAATTTGCCGTTACGCTCTCAGTCTCGTGATTTTAACAATACTGCAATAATATTACCTTGGCGTGACTTGGTTGCAAATGCAGTAGGAATGTTAACTTCTTGGCTCGTTCACACTCTGGTTTGTATGCCAAATTGCATGCTGGACCATTAATGCAAATCATGTTTACAAAGGTAGCGTCACGCGTGGCATTTATGCCACGTATACTTGTGAAGTCAAGACCATTCAGATGCACTGAAGGCTTTCTTATAATGGCATGTTCAAGCGATACGCGTGTCACGCCTTTTAGGAGTTCACATTCTCGTTTTCAAGACTGAAAGCAAAATTTTAGGAAGATAATGTAATTTATCTTAACCGATAATAAATAAATATTTTAGGGAATCTTATCATATTTTCCGTCAAAGGAAATCTATAGTATTTGTCTGATTGAAATTAGTATAAATTGACCAGCAAGCCTTATGTTATTTTCATTGAGTATGGTGTACGTTGCGGTACGGAAATGCTTTGAAATCGGGCTATAAGGATTGGAGTGTAGTCCACAAATTGTACTAAAAGTAACGGCAACGAACGGTTAAAGTATAGATAAGGATGAGGGCGTTCATTCGCGTCGTGGGTAAAGAAACTCGTCTGCAAGATATTCCACTATACATGAAGGGTACGATAATAAATCTCTGCGATGTAAGATAAAATAAGAGAATACTAAAATCACTAACTATGGCTATTTGGTGGTAAACAGAAAACGCAAATCGGAAGAGAAGTATTTTAATTGTCTGTCAAGCTAAATTAAATCAGATACTAGTTACGAAAATGTCTCTAAAGCAAGAAACGTTTTGAAAAAAGGTTCTCCTGACATCAAAGACAATGACAGTGAGGTAGAAAAGAGTGCATCTGTAAGTAGTGTTGGGAAACATGCCTTCAGAAGCATGGACCTTAAGGATGCGACTATATTTTATGAAGTGTAGTGGAGAGATTTGGGCGACTCTTCATATCGTGGTCTTGAGAGTCAATGAAAGCGAAGTGAGGTGATAATGGAGTAGCGTCGGAATGCAAGGGCGAGGAAAACGGTAGAGCCCCGAGAAAACCCGCTGACCAGCAGCATCGTCCGGCATGAGCTGTACGATGAAGAATCAGTGGCTAGTTTGAGCGAGAATACAACCTGCTGAATAAATACAGGCTACCAAGAAATGAGAAGCATAAGAAGCTATATTTTTATTGAAGACCTTACAAAACGTTAAGAAAAGCTCTCGGCACTATTAGAAGAATGTGTGATAGAGCAGGCAGGGAGTGCTCTATAATGATGCAAATAAATAACATGAGCGATAGATAATGATATGCAGTTACACGCCTGGCTGACGATAAGAGGCAATTATACTTCAGACATATTGCTATATAATAATTAAAATAACACGCTTATAAGAGTTGTCTTATTCTTCTTTTCTTGGCAATATAGCTGCTTTCTGACCGACTGGTTTGTCATTTTTCCGTTGGTGGACGTTAAAGGCGTTCCATCTATATATATATTTTTTGAACTTTCCTCTTCCACACTGCTAAACACTCATCCGTTGTCCTTGCCCCTCTGTTTTCCCTCATGAGTTAATACGTTCGTTCCGGTAGTTCCATGTTGTTCCTCTAGCAAGTTCATGCATGATACTTGTATTGTAAACAATTTCTTTATTGCAATGTTCTTTATCATATCACAAAATTTTTTTCTCACAGTAGATTCCTAGTATTGTTACAACTTCCTAAGCGTGGCCAGTTTCGTGAAGGTATGGGAATCTTAATTAAATAAAATGACTTACTTTAATTACCTAATTAACTCAGCACATATAAAAAAATATTTAAACACACAACGTGCTATCACATGTTATACTCGTATTACAGTCCTTAGCGCAAAGGTGACAAATAATTCTCACAGTACATAATTACTCACAATTCTACCACAATAATCAGTTAAAGAATTTAATTACTCCTATTAAGAATAATTCTATAATCCACAGCCAGAGTGCACCAATTTTATTACTCTCTGTCATTTACTATCACCATCCTCCCCCGGAGACCACGGTATAACAGTAGCCAGACTATTCGCCTACCACCAAAGCGAACTGGGTTCGATTCTCGGCAGAGTTACCGGATTTTCGCATGCGAGGAACGTGGTGGACGTTGCCGTTCGCCGGCAGATTTTTTCGGGGCACTCCCGTTTTCGCCACAGCTCCGTCTTCGCCTAGTGTTACCCTCACAAGTGCTCAAGACCTTGATGTTAAGCGCCGACCAAACTCTTAACTGGCAACTAGCTCTCTCTGTCTCTCTCTCTCTCCGTCTATCTTTCCTCCCCCTCCTTCTCCATCGCCCAGAAGCATCATAAACACCCCAGCACTCGTCTGGAAGCACCCCGATGACTCCCCGCAGTTTCCTCGAGCACACATGTCACTGTATCCGTGCTGCAGATAATCATGTTCGCTCGCCGAATCACCAGTATGCTGTATTCACGGTAACTTCAAGATTTTCTGAAGCCCTGCTAAAGATCTACTTTCAGGGAGCCGATTATGTATCCTTCCGCAGTATGTAAACAAAAAATTGCCACGTGACACCTTTTAAATGTTTTGTAAACAAAAACAATGCCATGTGGGAACTGTAAAATATTTTGTAAACAAACAGTGCCATGTGGGAACTGTCAAATATTTTGTTAATAGTGTCCATGTGGGAACTACCAAAATTTTTTTTTGAAGAGAAACAATGCCATGTAATCTTAATTGTCATATACTTTAATAAAATTCTCCAAATGTCTAAAAAATGCTAATCAATTAACAAAATATTGTAATACATACAAAAAGGTAGTAGCACTCAGGTTAAAGATTTCACTGTGATAAATGGCATATTATTCATTGCCTACACAGTACGCAAGTACAGTGCATTGCTCACATTTTCCCCATATTTCATCCATAGAAATATTACTAATTAAAAATATATTATTCTAAATCAATAAGCTCATTATACTTACAGTGGCAAGGTATTTTATTTCATACAAACCTCAATTAGAACACCCAGGCAAATCCTCAAGAGGAATTGTCAGTACCTCCCTGTCTTCTGCTCCTTCGCCGTTCCTAGTATCAAACTCTTCGCTGTCGCTCTCTTCGCTATCATCATCTTTTTCTCTACCGAGGTGAATGATCAGAGGAGGAAGCATACCGATGTCTACGTGGACTTCTCTTTCCCAGTCTGCTTGAATTATCTTCTCGACATGGTCTATGCAGTTTTCCCATCTAAAAAATTATATAAAATTTTAAATTACAATTTGAATACCTGTTTCCTGCACATTTAGAATTATAAAATATTTTTTTGTGCAGAAAATAAAATTTACTTTAAGTTTCTAAATGTGAAAAAATATGAGTGCTGTAAAGAAATTAAGCTGCAATGTGAGAATCCTATAAAGATATTTGAGCAATTANAAAAATAAGCTGCAAGGTGAGAATCATATTAAGATATTTGAGCAATTATCTATAAGTGTCCAAGGCCAAGAAAAGATTTCTTCCCCGAAAACTTTTACTAAATAAAAATTGTTCTTCAGTAAAACTTGTGGAGATTTCAACAGATTAGTACATATTAAGAAATGCTAAATAAAATACTACCTATTCTATGTAATGCATTAAATATACCATTAATTAATGGAAACAAACAAGAAGACACTAACAAAATACTCAAATCTACACAAAATAAGAATATATTACGACACCACTGTGAAGATACCATAATGAAGAATAATTGTATAATACAAGTGGAATACTACTTAATACAAAACAAAAGGTACACGCTAATTTAAAATATGATAATTGCAATAGAATAAGAATTTACTCTACTTTTACTAACAGAGAAGTTGTTACATATAAATCTATAAATTATTAAGGAATTTAAGAGCAAAGAAGAAACCACATACCCAGTATAATTAATACACCAGCAAAGAGAATCAACTACATTCTAAGGAGCAGGAATAGAGTCCTCCAAACAGCTGAAACCACCTATAGTTTACCCAAAAGACCATTAAAAGGGGACATATACGTGATTTCAATTAATTGAAGGTGTGTGCTGGGTGTGCACAATTTAAACTCGTGTACTACTCCTGGGAGTATAATAATAGGCATCAAAGTACGATACCTGAAATGACACATATGGGAAATCACACAAAAAAAGGGTAAGACTAATACACTTCGAGCACACATAGGGACACCCAAGGGGTCAGGTAACACATGAATACCTCTCTGGTGTGACAGAATCAAGAGCTTCTTTCCAGATAGCTGCAACTGCTCCATTGTCAAACCGGTTGCCACGCCCCACTTGGCTATTGTAATATTTCTTACACTGGGCCCAAACTAGCTCAATAGCGTTATAGTGGCAATGGTAGGGTGGAAGTCGAAGTACATCATGGCCGTAACTACGGGCCATTTCATCTACCTCATATCTGTAAAAGTTGGTTTGACATGGAACAATTTGTTTTACAGAACACAGTACCTGCTAAACCTGGTAGTACTGCTCACATGTTTGTTTTACAACACATGACAGGCATATAAAGAAAAAAAGTAACACAGTTTATAAAATATGGTGGTGATGTGTCAATCCAGCAGAATTCCTCCTTTTGCACTTTGCAGCATTTTGTTAACTATTTTCAGGTCCTCTGGAAAGTGTTCTTAATAAAATAAAATAAAATGAAGTGGGTGATTTACACCATTGTTTCAGCATAATCACACTTCAATTGTCACCTGACTTCCTGGAAAACCAAATATTGTCTTACAATTCCAAATTATATAATCTATAATGGTACCATTAATTTTTACAAATATCTACTCTTTATTCGACTTTACTTGGGAAGCAAAGCATAAGTATCAACACCATGGAATGTATTATAAAAATAATGCATGTGTGTTATTTGTGTAATTAATATTAAGACCTAAAAAATTAACCTTACAAAAGTTTTGCCTAAAAATATTTTTTTTATTCTGTTGTGACAAAAGAAATATAAAATATGTAAATTAAACTATAACTCAAAATTAAGTTTGCTAAAATATTGGAAGGGATCTAACGCAGTTATATTAAAGTAAAATGACTAATTATGAAGAAAAAAAAAAGGGGGTATTGGGTCATCTTGTTTGCGTAGACAAATTTTGTAAAAATTACTGTTTGTGAAATCATGTAAAAATCGCAAATGCAAAATAACTTGAACTGAAATAATGCAATCACTAACTGTATACATTTGGCTGGATGCAAACACAACAGTGCATATTAGTTGATATGCAATAAATGTATCTCAGATTACGAATAACACGATCTTGCCAACCTCAGTACAACTTTAAATATTTTCAAAATAGCAGTGTCAACTGAAACATAACCTAGTAATTGCATAAACAAAAAAAGTGGAAAATGAATTGAAATAAATAAAAGTGGAGAAAATTAGTGTTACCGTATTTCAGGCTTGTGAACTTTTGCTAATCTCAGCAGCTCCACTTTCAAGAGATTCTTCTGATGATTGATGTTCCGCTTCTCCAGCCACTCGATGATTTCTCCCTTGCTCCAGTTTGTTGTTGGTGTCTTCTCAAACTACAACTACAAAAAATTTTTATGCAACCGAGTTTTTTCACTCTAATACTTTTTTTTATCTTTTTTTTTTTTACATATCTTGCGACTTAAACATGACATTGCAATGCATGGTGGCCAGGGCTAGTCTAGTTCATTCGTGGTTCCTCTAAATTTCTACTTTTGGTTACCGATTATGTATCCTTCCGTTACATGTAAACATAAACACTGCCGTGTGACTTCTACGTTTTAACCGTCAAATGCTTTGTTCGACGTCTACAGCTGTTCAAAGATTTCTATATTATTTCAAAAAAACCATTATGTTCGAAAATTTAGGCCTAATATAACCATATTTAGTTTTGCATACAAATTTTTAACAATTATTAACGATAGTTCTTACAGTTATTATTCTACACTGTTAACGTATTTGTTACACACTATAATATATTTTGCTGCGACTGTGTTTAACCCTGTTACAACTGTGGGGAAAGAACTGTAGTATTTAACATCTTGCTATTGATGTTTGGGGTATTTCGTTAAGAAAACGTTCTGGGATGGAACAAATATTACAACGGAGCAGCCAGTTCAATCAAAAAGACTGCAAATATAAACACAACTAGCATCGCTTCATTTTTGTATATGGCAGCAACAAACGTAAAACATAGTGAATACGCACACAAATAGACCTGCCATAACTTTAATTTCGCTCATATTTTTTGCATAGGTACTTAGTAATAACTAAGTTTATTCAATTATTTATTTATTATCTTCGGGCTGTGCTTAGTAATTTTATAGAATATAGAATTGTGGCAAACATTCCAATAACAGAAACATAAACACGTTACACTATACTGTGCTTCAAACACCTAGGATAGTTACAAGGTTGTGATAAGCATGTGTGGATTTAAATAATCAACTTCGCCATAAAAACAAGTATTCGTATAAATTTTACGTTCAATATTTGAATCTCACACACACTGGGCCGGCGTAACGGCAATGACGCAGCGGTTACAACACAAATTACGAGTATATTTATTACTGCTATGGAAATACTGATTCATCACAACATCGTAACTTGCCTAGGTAGGTTAAAAAAAACACGTGTACGAATTTGAAGTATTAATCGGAGCAAGAAAAATTAATGTTTCTTTGAACAGCGACATGCAATGAGCATAAAGTTGCCATCAACACGTCACTTCTACCAACATCACATTTGTAAAACACCCGCCATCCCATAATGATTTATAATAAGTATTCAAACATTAAAATATCTTTTCAGTTAGGAATTACTGAATCAAAAATCATTATTTTTGTTGTGATAAGTATACAATATGCTAAAATTGAAAACATGTATAATATTCCTGCTACGACTGGCGTCACGAAACTTCCAGAGAGAGACACACTGACTCCAGTAATTACTTGTTCATTTGCTAAGTTTCATTTGTTGGAAACAGCTAAATGTTGTTAATGCATAAATAGGCAAAAACTGTAGTTACGATAAAATTCACCTACCCAACTTACAACTATATAAATCTTCCCATAACATTCAATGTGTTATATTTTTTTATTGTACTGCAGTCCTTAATATAATTTGTAATGAACTGCAAAAATGCCTTGCAAATGGTTAAGGAAGTGTCTCTACTGCAAAATATCGTTTATTGTACACAAAAATGATACATACAAACTTGAAGTGTATTAAAAAATTCAGCTTATATTTTGTGTATCTATTTTCTGACAATATGTTCTGGGTACCGTTATAATTATGCATTGAAGTCTTTCATTTATATATTTACAGAAAGTGTATAATGTATATAACATGTAGACTGATGTAGCTGATGTTGCACTTATTAATATGGCTACCCGCGTGACAAGATCTACATACTCAATGGTGGCTATCAACTCATTGTTAATAGTTTTTTTTTTGTATTAGGCTCATATAAATCAAACAACCTGATTGTAAATCTAACAGGTCTGCTATGTACTTTTTATGGCTCACTTACTGTTCGGGGAATCGCATTTAATGCTGTTAAGCTATTGTGTTTGTAAGTTACCCAGTTCATATTATTTCACAGAATGGTACACATTGTCTTATGTATATACCTGGGTGCTGTGATATGATGCATTGTCCATAAAGATAATACTGGGTTCCTCAAGATGCACCAACATATCTTCTAGCCTCTTCGAGAAAGTTCCACCATTCATATCCCCATGGTAGTCAGCTGTCTTTTGCCCTGAAACGAAAAGCAAACCTGCTTCCGGCACAAAACCACTGCGCCCTCCAGCATTAACTACAATGAATCTTTTACCCTCTCCTACACAACGCCTTTTCATTGCCCGCAGAGTGCTGTCTTGCCAGGCTTTCGATACAGTTCCTGAAAATAAACGAAAATGTTAATGACATAGGCCTTTATGTCAATGAAATACGACTGTATATTTTGAAACAGCATAAAAATTATACCTTTCTGAAAAATCCATGTTTCATCAACAAAAATGAAATGTGCAACTTTTTCTTTTCCTTCCTTATATTTTCTCAGAAAATCTATTCTCTGCAATACTATATCTTCATTCTCTATCATTGCTTTCCACCCATTGACAATGGTCCATGAAAATTCTATTTTCTTCAACAATTTGTACAAGGTAGTTCTTCCGCCGTAAAAATCGACCTGCCTCTCTTGTATTTCTTTGAAAACGGTATCCACTGTGACATGTAGGCCTGGCAAATTATCCGTATACATAACAATAGTTATACAACCTGATATAGGTATCACTTATACAAAAATAATTGGAAAAAAAATTAACACTAATATTTTGGCTTACACACCAGACGAAATAAATGTTTTTTTAACATTATTTACACTAATTTATGCAGCCTTTGCTTTTGAGTACCTTGGGTGTATTGGAAAGCCACAAGGAACATAGTGTTCACAATTGCATCTATTGAAAATTGCACTTCAATGTTTACATAACACAAAAAAAGGTTTCATGCACTTAATATTTTATGTTTTGATTGATTAAGGTATTGTGTTGTTCTGAGTACATTTAGACTGTACATATGTGAAGTGCTACTTTATTTATCATATACATTTTGTGTTGTTATCTAATGGCATTTGTAAACATACTCCTTGACCCATCAATTTCAACTGTATTTTTAGGTTCTGTAGGCCTACATATTCCAATGAAATTAGCATTTCATAAACACAACCTAGTAATATACACACAAGGTAGCAAGGCCAAATATAATTGCATTGTTAATGGGTTTCGATTATGAACAGTGCTTCTTCCTTAAATGTGATAGTGACCTAACGTCAAAAAGCACATATTTAATGCACATACTTGATTCCTTAACATTACATTCTTACCTTCACTGTACATTCTGTAGATGGCATTCCGAATAGCATTCATCGTGAAGTCATCAATGGTACCAACAGACTTTCCTTCTTGTGGTCTCTTCTTTCTTGTCTTTCCTGGAGTACACACTTCGACACTTTTCTTGTAGCACCTAATCAATAATCCCAATCATATATCAAAAACTTTTTAGGCCTATAAGGAAGAAATGTATTGCTGCGACTACTGTGCAGGACATTTTATCTTATTGTTACCGAAATTAAAGGAACATTGCCCGTAAAACAACTGCGATTATAAAAATGAGATCACGAGGACAATACAACATCATTTAATGTTTCCCTACTCACTTGAGGACGGTTGACTTGCCGAGTTTGAGGAGAAAAGCGGTCATCTCCACGGCTTTACATTTTTTAATGTCACCCTGTCGAATCAACACGTAGATGTTTTCCGCAACGTTGATAATATATTACTGGCGTTGGTGACCGGTCGTTTCTTTCACACATTTCATCATTCCTAAAACACTTAGCGCCAAAACGAGAAAACACATGAGCACGAGTAGAAACTCCATTATGGAAAATGTTGGTTAAAAATAACAACGCTAATACTAAAATTACATCTTAACCTAGAATTGTCTTATAAGTAGAAATAATGTGTTACGTTAGTTTTGTAACTTTGTTTTATAACCACAATTCAGCGTTTCCAATATCCAACATGGCGTGGCTATACTTCTGAAAAACACGTGCCGAAACAGACAATATGGAGTGTATGAGTCCGCTGGACAAACACTGAAATTTATTTAATTTCAATTGATAACAGTGAAATCTTTACCCATGAGTAAAAATGTAAATATATAGTTTAACAATATTAACTTTACAATTACGGCATAAAATTTATACATATTAATATTTACCCTACGAACTATTTCTTTTCAGCTATAACCAACGTGTCCCTTCAAAATCCGTTTTTAATTCGTATGGACTTTTAACAAATTATTATAATTTATTGAAAAAATATACTTAAAACTTAAAACAACCAATTTATATAGTGCTTCAGTGCTAAAAGCAAGACAAAACCTTTTTCCATGTACAATTTTTTTATAACCAATTGAACATGTAACTCCAAGGGTGATTTTTCAAATATTCTTTTCAAAAGTATCGAAGATACCGTGAATGGATTATAACACTCGTTGAACACTGCGTCCGTAACACTCTCCAAAAACTGTCTTCAGCGACAGGATAATTAAGTTGTATTTTCACCTTCGCTGGTCGGCAGGTTTGCTAGGGTATCTCCCTTTTCCCCCGTTCGTGCATTCCGGCGCTACTCCGTATCCACCTCTTTTGCCCTCATCGGCTTTAAAGACTTCGTTGTTAAGAGCTAAAACTTAATTCCTCTCCTTCGATATGCGTGTCACCTCCGTCGATACAGGGAAGCAGACAGCACTCTGGCGAGAGGGGAGAGGAGAATATAGGCATGCACCCAATATTGACCTACCCCAAAGGAACACAACTATCAAAGTCACATGGTCAACAGTGATGAACGTGTTTGCTTATATCTTAATTTAAAAATAACAAGCTCTATTATATGAATAAAATACTTTTACCAATTTGAATTTAATCAAACTGCATTGCAAATTGTTTGAGTTAAGTATAAAAACAACTCATAGCACTTGTTTACAAATTAGTTTTCCAACCTGACACCCAAACAATGCCATTTTCGCTAGACGTGTTGGCAGAAAAGTTGTTCAATGCTGGGACAAGGAGTTTGAAAGTGCGCAGTCAGCGAGATCGGTCTACCTCATCTTTAGTCTATGACCGGAACAGTATTTTCATTTGGCTAGGGCGAATGAGATGCTTAGATTTTGTTTCGTATGTGGCTTCAACTACAAATTTTACAACTGATCTTGCCACGGTTTAACAAATCGTGTACACACAAAAACAAAGGGAATGTAATAATTTTTAAAAACTAGCAAACAACTGTTCGTAAAGCATTTCTGAAACTGTTTAATTCACATTCATTTGCCTGAACATTTACTTCGAGAAAGTTCGTACATCGCAAAATAGGGAAATTCCACATTCTGCTTTCTATAAATACGAGAACACTCAACTGGGATCGCGAAGCAATCAATCTCAGTACGATATCAAGTTAGGATTAAAAATTGAACGTATGTCTCTTTTAGATACGGGACTGCTTACAGTTGATATATAATCTGTAAAAATAACTCTTCCCGATCTACCTTCCTCTTTTTTACATTGCCAAACCTGGACATTTCTTTCAGCACATACGTGTGACCTGGCTGTATATTTGCTTAGAAAAATATGGAATGTTCAGAGGTCACTATTGGCGTTTCATAGAAGTTTTTTCCACAGATTTTGACAAGGGATAAGTAACAATTATATATTATAACCTAGTCATTAATTTCGAGCTGCTTGCAGTGGTTTTAAACCTGTGGCACGTCCTAGAGAGGGTAGTAGTAGGAGTCTTCCCGCCACGTTTTGAGCTAAAAAATTAAAACACATATTTGCAAAATTTTAAAAAGATGTAAGTGAAAACTATTTCTGTAAGTGAGAGAGCATAGCAGATGTAACCACTGAATTTAATTTCTTCTGTTGCTTCGATAATTTTGATATCTTAGCTTTAAAGAAGTAATAAATAATTGGTGAGTGCATAGTGCCAAATTAACAGAAACTTTCAGTATTCTCATCCGAATTTAAGAATGATGGTGATGGTGGAAGGGGAGGGGGTATTTTGATCTTGCTCCTTCTCCTCGCATTCGGGAGAGTATGGGTTCTCCCGGTCTGACCATCCTCATTTCGGTTTTCCGTGTTTCTCAAACTCACTATAGTCTATTCGCAGTTTATTCATACTTTTTTAATCAAACCTGTGAGAAATTACACCATGTATGACGTTCTTGGTTGTTTCCTGAATATCTCATGCAGGCTATCACAAACGTTTTGTGCTTATATCAACATAAAAATAAATTAATTTTTGTTAACTTAACTTTTACTTATTGTTTATTTATAAATTGCATTATTTTATTAGTAAATAATATGAATAGAAATTGGAAAAAAAGGTATGTATACCTAGCACGAAATAGTCTTTATGCAAAATATTACTACACTGAGTGCGCACGAATTCGGTGCGTTGTCCCTTTGTGTAATTCTCCAAACTCAGATAAGTTTTGTTTTCATGAGGCGGAGGGATATCCTAGAAGTAGAACTTTAGCAGGGCTTCAGTAAAGTCGAAAGTAACCGTGAATGGACTATTACATGTGAATGATGGGATGGTTCCTTATACGCCTTGGCTAACGTTTATTCTACTCACGTTGGGAAGCTCAATGCTTTTAGTTTGGCAAGTAAAATTTTTCGCCACTAGGTGAGCGCTAGTATCGCATGTGTACGAGATTTTTTTTTTCATTTTCTACGTTAAAAAAAAAATTGTTATAATCGTAAATAAAATATAAAGTAACTACTTAACTTAGTAAAATATTTCTCTTTTATGTTTTTCGTAACTTAAAAAGTTTAATTTAAAGTGCCTCTTTGTAGCACCTAGCAGCGGGAATTTTCCCTATGCCAAACTTTCCCATAAGAAAACTCATTTTGTTCCTAACCTGAGTAGAATTAACCTTATGCATGGTGGAATCCTTCCCTGTTCCTGCTATACTGTGAGCAACTCGCTCCGTCTGTAATGAACTCGCTTTCGACAAGACGTTAATCCCCGCGTGTCAAACAATTAATCTTCTCTCGGCGAATATTAAGGGTATGCTGCTGATTTGCAAAGTGCGTCACAGTGCCGCCGAAGCCGTGGTAGATGTTTTTTTCCTGGCGTTTGATGGAGCCGGCCGCCGGCGCGAGATGCAGTTGCCGCTGACCTGGAAATAGCCCCGCGCGCGGTCCACGTCCTTCTCACGGGGGAGTATTTCGAGCCGTTTTCCTTGGCGGGCGGCAGGTGGCGGCGAGTCGCGTGTAAGCAGCTCGTAACACGTCCGCCTCGGGACATCTGCCAGCGACCACATGGTCTAGTTACCGCGTCCTGCCGACGTTAACCAGGCCAAGCTCACGTGCAACCCTCCCACCATCACTGCCCAGCTAATAAACACCTTACACCTTTGCTCATTACAACTTCCCACTTACCTCTCGTGCGTGTATATCTAACTTTAAATTAATGCCTAGCACATTTTTCCTTTTTTTTTTAGATTGTAAATAGTACCCCATTTTTATTAACGCAGGTCTACCTAAGGAGGCTGCGGTGGTGTAGTGGTCAGACTACTCGCCCCCCCCCCCCCC
>NQII01001423.1:197920-270402 GCA_002778355.1 Clitarchus hookeri
CCCCCCTAGGTGCACCGGGTTCGATTCCCGGCGTGTTCATTCCCATATTTTCGGACTTTGGAATTCTGCCGGACGATGGCGTAAGTCAGCGGGTTTTCTCGGGGATCTCCAGTTTCCCCGCCCTTCCGGGGCTCCTTCATAGTCATCTTGTTTCACCCTCATCGGCTCTCAAGACATCGATGTTAAAAGCCTCCCAAATCTCTCCACTTCACGCATTCCTAGCTGCGGGTGACGGGATAAACTAATCTAAACTTACGTATTAAAAAAAGTAGACAGATACGTGCGGTTTACCGTCTCGTCGACATCGAGGTCATTAGAGACTGACCAAGTTGCTCAGAGAAGCAGAAATGAGGAAGGAATCGGCCGTCGTGTCGCCTGTAGTAAGGAACCATGAAAACCCTAAATCGGGATCTCACGTCCTCCCGAATGCGAGTCCAGAAGGTCTACCACTGCGGCATCTCGTTCGGTACGTGTAGAAACGACGCGCACGGACTTGCACTTGGCCAGTATGAGAAATTGCAACCTCGTCATGTGAAGGTAAAACCATAACTGCCTCAGCCACAAAGGTCACCTGTCATGAAAACGTGATCCTCGGTTATACCGACCATAAACCGCTCAAAATGACATCACTGTGTGTGAGAAATTGTACACTGAATATGTAGCTATAGTTTTAATCAGAGATGTGAGAAACGATATAAACTCAGTGGTTTACGGCCTCCTTATTGTTGACCTACAGACGTAGAATTTACTACAGATCGGTAGAAATCAATAGTAAATATGCGGAACTGCAATAATTCCTTTTTAATTAGTGCAAAATAAATCTGCAGCTGAATTTACCAAATGTGTTATTGGCCGAAAAAAAGTGATTTACAACATAACCTATTTTGTTCTGTCATTCCAGAATACGTTTAAATCGAGTGAACCATTTAGTAGCGATAACACACTCCGATTTCAATGAAAACATTTTTTTGAAACTACTTTTTACTAGCACTGTTTAAATTAACTTGTGTGGGGTGTCAAACAAACCTTTCTTAGCATTGATTTCCGAGATAAAACAGTAAATTATCTTTCGTTAGTGGTTTTTTATTTTTTACTTCATCACATTCATTTAATGATTTTTTTTTAATTTCTGTGATTTGTTCAATAACTTTTTTTTTTTTTAAATATATACTATGTAAAATTTTACTTGCTTCTATAATGGTATGTTCTAATATTTCAGTTATCCCTTGAGTGATTAGATTTAATTTCCATTCCTGTGGTGATTTGTTTCGGTGTGTCATTTATTCTAGTTAACTTTCCACTGATTCCTAGGTGTTAAAATGTTTTGATTTTTACTAATGTCTTGAGTTATTTGTGTCCACTTAGTCTGGTAACGATTGCTTTTTATTCCCACTTATTCCATTAACGATTCGTTATAGATTCCACTGATTATTTGTTACTTTATTTTCCACATTTCCATCAGATATTTATTTAGATTTCCAACAATTATTTCAGCGTTTTAATTGAATGACCAGCAAGTGCTTCAGTATAGGCTGATCGCGGTAAACTGAGCACTTTTGAAAGCCCTGCTTAAGATCCACTTGTATGCGCACTGTGCACCCTTCCATCCCGTATAAAATTAAAGCGCACTTTAGTCATGCATCGGTTAAGTAAAACTCTGACATTATCATAAAAGTAAGTGTTTTACAAATTTGCTAATTTTTACATTTACATCCATTAAAAAAAACAGAAAGCAGAATAAATAATTTCAAGTATTCACAAATGTTTACCGAAAATGTTTTATTCAACGTTAAGATATGGAACTGCTTTCCCTCTGTTGTCACCAACTTCACTGGGCGGATGCCAGTAAGTGTGCCCGTTAAAATACTATGCAGGTAGGGGCAGTGAAATTTTTCAGAGTTTATTTCGAGAAGGGGCCAGTTTATAGTGAACAGGCTATAGCGTATTTAAATTGGCAGTAGCACGGGCTGCAGCAATGAGGTGTAAGTGGGAGACCTGACGGTGCGAGACATACCACGTGCAAGGTAAGAGAGGAGTGAGTGTAAGTTGCGTCAGCAGGTGTGCGGTCGGCTCGAGGCACGGCACACGCGGTCAGCTGTGTTGCTAAGGAGGGCACGTGGCCTCGGGCGGTCTCTACACGGCCAGTGTTGTGACGCTCGCGCGCGCGCTGATGTATGTACGTTGCCGCGATAACAACATCACGTGCTGGGAGGGATACCCGTAGCTGCGCCACTACCAACATCAAGAGAGAACTTTTTAAGGCCGTGCTTAAAACTTCCTTTCGGCTTACTTGTATAATTCCGCTAATTGTTAATATGAGAATTTTCCTGTGACTAATAAATACGGTGTGTAGACGATGTACATTTTATATGTGTGAAATTTAACGTCTCAGGCCGAAACAAAACATACATTTTTTGTTTTTATGTCTTTTGGGAGGGCCTTAAAAAATGCTCACTTTACGGTTTATAGCCTATAAATGCGTTCACTACGACACTCCTATATACAACTGCTGTGGATTGAGACTATGGTTATTGCGTGAAAAATTTAGGTGGCACATTTTATATTGCATGATGGCATGTCATAATCACAATTTTGGTGTTTTTGGAATTTAGAAATATTGAAAACTAACTCACTTACCAAAATTAGATGATTTTTAATTAAAATAGGAAACAATGAATTACTTCGAGCTATCTTTACAATAATCCTATAAAATAGTTAAGTCATCCTAAAAAAATGCTTAAAATAAAGTAACTTTTTTGCATATTTTTAATTTGTAGCGTCTATAACGTTTCGTAAAATTAATTTTGCTAATGACGCCTTAAAACTAATAACTAAATTATCAAAAGAGACCTTTCAGTCACTCTAGTTAAATTTTCTGCAAATATTTTCATATATTTTTACTTCTGCAAAACCCTAAACTTGTGATTTTGATAAGCCATAATACAAATAATATGCGATATAAAATTATTTTATTTGAGGAAAGAGTACTTACAAGCAGTGTCTATAAGATGATGCTCTGTGCAAACATCAGAAATTCTTCTTTCATTATCGGTTGCCATGTGTGTGTATAAACCTACTTTCCCGTTGTAATTGGCCAATGAGAATGTTGAAAGTTTGCAACTGGTCTACGTACAGTAATACCGAATCGCATCTGCATCAACCAATCATCAAAGTATCATCACGCTACAGTGTTCTCGAGGATATGATGTCTCAAAACATAATCGCGATTTTCCAGTGCTTCAAGCTGTGCGATATTGATACCGCGAATGTTTAATCACAGGTACCAACATATCTCTGTAAAAATACGTTGGTGAAAGGGGTAAGGAAGATAAAACAGTCTGCTCATTCACAAGACTACCGTAGACATCGGATTTTCGTTCAGAATTTCAACTGTTCATTCTGTATGTGTAACGTTTTTTTGAAATGGCTGTAGTGATTATTACAATTGAAATAATATAGAAATTTAAACCTGCAAATGTGTTCTAATTATAGTTTTTTCACCACGATATTTGCTTCAAATTCCAAGGCAATAAAAATATTTTAATTTTAAAATAAAGCAAGTCGTTTTAATATTAACTCAATGCTACGCAAGGAATATTCGACATCGCATCGTAGACACGAACGGTAACATTGATCAAATGTCAATCATCCTGTCTAACAATCTCTTTCTGTGCACAGAATTTCCGAATTTAAATTTTTCCGCGCTAAGTGATACCTAGTCACACGTTAACGTTTTTGTACTCGAATATTTTTCGTAATAATTCAAGCTGAATTAATTGGCTTAATAAAGTTTCTAGCAATTTATTAAGGTATTACTACCGGAAACTATGGACAACCTGAAATGTGACTGAATTATATCTCCTCAGAAATTTTCTTGAAAGCATGGTGCATGGGCCGTTGAGATACGATGTTTGTTTACGTTCCTCGGCCGTCATAAAGTAGTGATATCAGCCCGGACTTACCAATAGAACTAACCGATCTAACCGGTCCTACCCTAGGATTTCTGGGTAAAGCGGGTGTGCGTCGTTCTAAGGCCCATGTCGCACTGTGAAATAGTTTTCTTCAAATACAGTTGACAGTAAAACTTGAAAACGAAATGGAGCCATCAAATTTTGTCATCGAACAAATGCTGTCAGATAATCTTGAATGTGTTTGAAAATATGTCACACTGCTAAAGTTGTTCATTTTACTGACCTATTCGTATTTTACTTAAGAATAATTTTCAAAGTGGAATAAGGCTGTTATTTTACCATTCGTCTATTACACTAACGTGTGTATAGCACTTTGTGATTTATTTTATTTCTAAAATACATGCTTAATTTATTTAACATGCACATTTGATGTACGATGAAAATAATTGCCTTTACTTTTTTACTATTTTGGCTCAATGCGCATTTCCAAAATAGATTATAGATAAATTATTTCGATAATATTATTAACTTTGTAGTTATTGGTTGCCTTGTTATAGTTCACTGGGGTCGGAAATAACCCTTTTAATGTGTACGATTCTGATTGGCTGAGCTCATCAAATATCCAAACAATTTTAGAATATGCCCAATATAATTTATATAATGTGTAACGGGAATTGGAGCCAACCAACTTTTAAGACAAATATGGTGGTGTTTATGACATTTCGATAACCTCAGAACATCCCAAATTTATTTTAATTGGAAGCAGTTTGACAAGTGGTGCTTGCCGAGCCGAGAATACACGAACATTTCCGAGGAGATGAAATGTGATGGCGAGTTGGGCGGTCGTGTGGCAGCGGCGGCAATGCATGGATAATTAGCGGAGTGGCCGAGTGGGTTATCTTGGCGCACGTCATCAGCGTTGATTACCGAGCGCTCGTTTTATGCTCCCGGCGCTGCTGAGACGAGGCCGCGTGGAGCCATACCCCAGCTCAGTGCGACGTCGCAGGTCCGCAGGACGCAGCAAGGGGGTCCTGTGGTTCGAGTCCGGCCTCGGCCTCCTCTGCTCACTCGCAGGCGGACGTCCACGACAGGGAGCAAAAGTCACTCAGGATGGCAGTGTACGCGAGGGTGTCCGGTCGGAACAGGAAACAAGACGATTGTAATGATACTCGTGGTAGGAATCTGCTGAAGGCCACTAGTACGAGGTAAGTTTGTTGTCAGCGTATGATGGTAATGTCAGCACGATGCATTCTTGACTTCCGGCTGCAACGTCCATAGTCATATCTACAAGTTGCATTTATGCAATATTTAAAAGCGTGTGTTTGGAACACGGAATTTCACGCTTGTGGTAAAGTCACTGCAACGATTCAAGTCACTGTAATGAACTGTATGTACGTTAAAGTGAAACTGTGACTGTGTCTATAAATAAACTAATTCGTAGCCTGGTACCCCGAAGAGCAAACTGATCTTTCAATTTGTTATAAATAAATTTATATAATTCATAAAACCGCTAAAGCATCTCTTTTTTTTATACAAATCGAGCGTAAGGTAAGTTGTAATCACTGTATCATTTCCTTCCTTCCCTTTCTCTCTCTGTGATCTCCTGGTCGTGGATTTCTTCCTGCATACTCTCTTAAGGATTCAGTAAGTATACATATTCATTTTGGTGACCCTGATGAAATTTCTGTCTCAAGTATATGCTTCATAAGTACTTTCCTGAAAGCGAATTATTCCCAGTTAACATATACGTCAAATTGTTTCCTTTCATAGCATTCATTAAGAAACAATTATGCAAGTGTTGTGGCCTTTAGCCGTGACGAAGTTTCAGAATTTACCAACGTATTGGCGGACACTGAAGTCGTTGTCTTCAGAGTTACTAAATGTTTTACCTTTTTAACTTCTAGGCAGGAATGTGGGGTGCATTCTGATTGCCTGAGGTTGTTGGCCAATCATTGACTGCTTTCTCGTACATGACTATATTGTTTGGAAAATCAGGATACTCTCTATTGATTGTTTGGAGATGTTGGTAGATCACATCAGCTTCTTCCTTTCTTATTAGCTAAGCTGTTATACCGTTCAGGGACGATCTATTCTATATTATTCACTCAATTTTAGACTGCTTTTGAAGAGAGGCGCCCAAGTGTTACTTAATTTGTTTCCATTGTTCTTGTTCGTTTTCAAAGGATTTTGAGTATTTCTTTCACTTTTTGGCTGTATTATTTCTTGTATTCGTTGACATTGGCTTTGTGTTTAACGTCAATGTTGTGGGTGGTTTCAGAAGAATGTTATGTTTTGACTGATCGCCGGTATTTCAATTTCAACTTCATCCAATCAGGAGGCATACCTGTCCCATTGAAGGGTGTGTATAGGCAGAGAAGCCCAACAAAAACAGAGACACTGGTGAGTTCTGAGACTGCGAGGCATATTATTCTCCATGAAAATAATGACTGCGAAAGCAAGCGAGCGAGATTATAATCACTGTGCCTCTGAAATGCGACGGAAACGCATGCCTTCCGTAAGTAAAATGACTTCTGTGGCATGATCGCAAATGCGTCATACTTATGAGGCTAAGAGGTCACGCTAATGATCGAGCGCTATCTCCAACATTACACAAACATTACTAAGCACCGAGTCGGTTTTTAAGTGGTTTAGCGTCAACGTAAAAACCCAAAATCAAATTTAATAAAAAAAAATTTTCTAATTTAAATTAGTTTTTGGAGTTATTGTATATGTGTTAGTCACTATTTACAATTAAAAATACACAGTTCGAGGTAAGTCCATTTTTAACATATGAACAGTTCATATCATCAACCGGTATAAAATATATTTCAATTTATTTAGGAAGTAACTTGTGTGCGCAAAGTTTAATTTAAAACGTAAAGAGTCCACATGAGCCTATGTCCTGTAGTGAATCATTCCCGCATTACAGGCCTACTTGACACACTCCTATTTCCTTCCTGTGTACCAGCAGCTATGTGTCACTGTATAAGAACTGTTTGAAATATCGACCTTTGTGCCTCAACGCACGCTTGCAAATGCTTCATCACTATGTGGCAAACAACATTCTATTCTCAAATATCCGTTTAGCAGCTACCAACTACTGACGACGCATGTTTATAAAGCCGATCCTACACGATACCCATTTCCGTATCAGTTTTATAACCCATTTGCTGCTAGCATTTCTGCTCTCGTGTAGGTTACGATTCAGCCCCCTCCGGCTGGGCCAGGCTCCGGGTATAATAGTTTTCCTACCCACGAGCCTACCCGAAACGGCAATAGAACATGTTCTAGATTTATACTATACCCACGGAGATACGATAGACAATGTGGCATAAACACGAGTAACAACCTCAAGCCGCATATGTCCGTTTATAAAAAGATTACGGGTTCTGTAAAACCTGGAGAATGGAGATTAAATGGTGAACTCGTACCATTATGTCAGAGTAATGACAAACAGCGTTATGAAGAAGGTATCAAAATACGTGATAAGTTTGTGCACTATTTCACCCACGAAGGGAGCGTTCCTTTTCAGGACATGCTGACTGTCATTCCCCAAGTATTATGAACAGTTTTAGTTATACCTAACTGCTGATCTTTACAGTGTACACGTAATTCAATTTCGGGATGTCTGCGAGTATATACTTATGTGTTTTTATTGCTAAGTTCGTGTTTGTATAAGAATTTACTTCATTTTTAATAAAGCCTACACTTAATTATAAATAAAGCAAATAAAGCTTTTGTGCACCCATCAACTTACCGTATCACATTAATCTGCTTCCTCCATAGTCTCTGCACCTGGCCGTACCATTTCTTTTCCGTCCAAAAACATCATGAGATCGTAGTACCAAAGAGATGGCACGTACTGGTCGTAAGACCCTGAGCCAGTGACGAAGCTTCCTTTGACCTAGAGGATCGGAATAAACAGGTTTGCTTCAGGTAGTTTTTACAAGTTATAGAGACAGGAAAATAATGTTACCTGGGTACTAAAGACTTACCTTTTTTAGTTCTTTCTTGTGCGTGGTTCTCATATTCTCCATTTTCTTCTTAACGTCACTTAATGTAGCTTCCTGCTTTATTTTCTTAAAAACTTCAAGTAAGCAGGCAAACGCTTGGTTTCTTGGGTCTTTATTAAAATGCAAAGCTTGGGAAGTGTCCCACAACAGTTTGTACGATTTATAGACCTCTATCATCTCTGTGAAAACTTCTTTTTCTGTTTGTTGTGACGATTCCATCACAAAAATTAAAAAATAATACACACGAAAAAGCAACACAACAGTTGGACAGAGCGCTGAGCGACCGACTAGTGAAGCATGTCACGTCCTGTTCACAGTCTAAAGGGGTGGGGGCATGGTCTGTCCCCACCCTTCCTCCCGATATCGGTTGGAAATCTCTCCCGACCTCCCTACCCGGTCGCACACCCAAAACGTGACAAGGAGCACAGATTACACCATCGGATTTCAGGGCCAACGGCGATCGGGCCCGATTTAGGGTCCCGAAATCGGGCCGTGTAATCGACCCTTTAAGCGTTAAGATAAATCATTATGTTTTATATCTTAAGTAAAATCCGTGTTGCGTAGACAAATCAGTACATATAAATGGGTGTTGTTTGCGTTAATATGTTATTTACAAGAATGTGAGCATCAGATATATTTAAATTTTATGCGTATGTGGATTTTTATGATTATATTTGTGATATAATTTCAAAATAACAAACTTCTGTGCCAGAAATATCTGTTTTGAAGAATGAACTGCTTGTACCGAGTGTTTTGAACAATACCGACAAACTCCGGCAGGTTATTGATTACGAAAAAATAAGAGAAAATCATATCAAATCACTTTTGCCCATTAGCTATTATTATGGGAGTTATGCGCCCCTAAAAATCGAAATTTAAAATGCTTTTCGTTCAAAATAATATAATCATACTTGCGATTAAGTAACAAATTGGTGAACGGTATTTTGTAGAACATAGTTCTAATACATCTTAAAACGCGGTTGGCAATGGTGAAAACAGAGGCTGGCATCTCTATTTTTGGATAAACTTTGTAACCCCAAGATATATGTAATTTTTTAAGACGTCTTATAAACCAGTACATTAAAAATAACAAAAAAGGTCGTCTTCTCGGAACACTCTCAGATGAATAATTTTCGAGAAATCCATGCGTAATTTAAAAAGAAAAATGTTTGTTGCCTGACAGGCAGGCAATACACTTGCCTCAAGAATAAAATTTTAAATTAGGATTTTGTGGGCTCTACAACTTCCTAAAAATAATTTTTGGGGGAAAGTGTGTATACATTTTGTGTATACATTCAGTGGTATTAGCACTAACTAAGAAACATAAATTGTGCCTCCGATTCAACAAAAAACGGTTTCACCAAAATGAGCTACCTTTGCAACAGCTGTGATTTCTGTCCGCTTGCCCATTCCACTAGGCGTGAGGGTAAATTAGGCACAATAAGCTCGGGGACTGACACTTATCTAACTGAGTGACAACCACTCGAAGAAGTTCTTAAAAATATACGTACGTCGAATACGGGTCTCGGTGCGTTGCGATGTGGTGTCTCGCGGCGGTATCAAATGCTGGACAGCACCGCTCAATTCGGGCAGCTGCTTGCATAAGCTGCTGCCATAGAAGATTATTTGTTAATTGCGTACGCTTCAATGAGTTTTTCTTAAAACAAGAAAAAAACTGTCGTTCTATAGGCCTACTAAAATAGAGTAATGATGCAGTGATTGCTTGTCAGTTATGGAATGTCGAGTAGTATTTCATTTTCTTAAATGTGCTTACTGTGTTGTAAGTGCAGGGGTAATAATTAGTTACACTTATGTTAAGATAGTATTGCGTTGGTTTGTGTAAGGCCATGTACTTCTATGCGTCATTATTAACTGAGTTCCATAACTGAACTTTTAAATGTGACTTTACAGAAAAGTGAACAGCATTATGATGGCAGCAGCAAGAACTCCCGTACGTAATTTGGTTTTACATCTATACACAGCTCCGCCATTAATTCTCCGAAAAGAGAGTAAACACTTAATTTTGTACTGTAGTTGTAAACATAGTCATTTCAAACGGTTACAGCATACAAACAATTTGCAATATTGTAAATATATATTAATTTTTCCAAAATGTCGTGCTTTTTTTTTGTTAAGAACTTCGAGCATTTTGCCGTATATCCGTATATTTTCCTCCAGTATAGCAGCCAACGTCACAATTATATTTTGGTCTTTTCTACATGAAACTTACAGGTAAAGGTAAACTGTGTATGAAATACCATACTTTCGTCAAATAGTCCCGTGATTAAATTTCCAACCTGCTTAAATAATTGCTATACGAAGTTAAGTAAAATATTTTCAAAAGTGCACAAGGCTTAATAAATAAAGTATATGATTGTAAAACTCAGCACAATATTTCTGTATTTTACTTAACTTCACAGGTAAGAAACAATTTTAGCCTAGCGGTATTCTAAATTTGTGTAGGCCAACAATATCGTTACGTATTTTGCGTAAAAATTTCTACCCGGGATATATATATATATATATATATATATATATATATATATATATTTTGTGTTTATCATCTCAACCTCTATACGGTTATGGTATAGACGAAAAATTTTTTGTAAAAATGTCAAATAAGTAATTAGGATTATTAAATGTTCCTATTTTATATAATTGTCTGCCTAGGTCGTTTTAGTCAAGGTTATATTGTAAACTGATTAAAAATTACTGCTGATGCCTGCTTAGAAAATAGGATCAGCACACGAAATTTGGTTGAATTTTGTTGAATAGTTTTATAGTAATATCATACTAATAAAAATTATTTATAATAACGGAATTTAAAAATGTCTACTCCATCTAAAACATGTAAGTTTACATGGCGTACCGTAGCACTACTTGCTTGTTAAATTTGGTGGGAATCGGATGATTGCCTCCCGAGATGACACGAAAGTTTTATTTTTCATGTGGCGATATCTTACAAAATGTTGCACAAAAGAAACTTTGTGTAGAGAGATTCGATAGGTGTAATAGATACTGCCAGCTTAAAAAGTGAAGTCAAATTGATCACCTTTTTTTAGGAAGATGTAACATACTAAGCTAAAATGTCAAATGTTCATATGACCACCATTTTTTAAATAAGTGTCAGACCCAAGAACTTAAACACATAAACTGACATGGTCCACCGTAGTACTACATGTTCATTATATTTTATAGTAGTCGATAAATTGTTTGCCCGAGGTATGACATAAAAATGTAATTTATTCATGTACCTCTACCTTACAAAATGGCGGACAAAAGCGTTTATTTGTTGACACAAAATATGATGATGGTAATAGACACATTCAGCATACAAAGATAGGGCGAAATTAGTCGAACAGTGTGGTATATATAGCAAATAAACAAAATATTTATATGGTCGCCATTTTGAATACAAGAGCCGTATACATTTAAATCGCATATATTTACATGGCCTATCAAATTATTACTTACGCGTCAAATTTAGCGAAAGTCGTTTTAGTAGTTTTCGAGATATAACATAAAAACTTAATTTTTTCCTGTAGCACCGTCTTCCAAAATAGCGGACCGACAACCATATCCATTCCTAAATTCAATGCTTAGATGGTGCACCGCTAACATACTAAATTTAGATTAAATAGGTACAATGTTTCCCGAGATATCACACAACACCCTAAATTTTAAAATGGCCACCATTTCGAAAGTGAGCCCTCGGCATGGTTGGAAACTATAAAAATCAGACGTCCTTACTATGTTATATATGTCTATCGAGTTTCATAAAATTCGGTTAACGCGTTCGAAAGTTTTTAAGGGGTCACACACTCACGTTAATTCCAACCCACACAAATACACACACGCAAACACACAGACAGGAAAGTGATCTCATGAGCCTGTCATCCCATCGGAAAGTAGGCGAAAAGGCCTTTAAAATGTACGGTCGTAGTTAAAAGTCACACAGAAGGGCATTTCCGAAGAAGAAGTAGTACGTCAGTTCAGTGCTTTGCGCGTAGAGGCGACATGGTGTCTCATGCGCGTGCCCATAGTGCCCTTATCGCTCCCGTACTTCTACGCCTGTAACACGAACAGTACGTCCAATCAGTAGACTCTCTGACTGATTACAATGACGGTATGTCACTTGCTTAACATAGATTAATAAAGGCGAAACATGAAGACTGAAAGACTGCTGACGTAATGTATGAGAAAAGTAAATATTGGCGTCTTCCTTGCATCTTGCTTACATTCGCCGTTTGCCTAGCAAGCGAACGTAAACTTGGCTTCGCCTGTTCATCAGCTGTCGAGTAACATACTAGCTTTCTTCAAAAATTATTGAATGAAAACAATCTTCCTCAAGAAAGGTTGGTTCGCTTTATTTAGAAAAATAAATGAGGAATTTTGAAACTCGAATTTGCTAAATTTTGTGGCTAACTGTGGACCCTCTTTGAATATAGCACTTAGCTATTTTGACCACTACAACCCCGCGTGAAAAAGTGAATAGGAGAGTTGGGATGTATCAACATGCATGCCACCCCTCCTCAAGGAGCCGCATGAGGAATGGCGATAAACGGTAATGACGATGCCATGAATACACCCTTAGAAATTCCTGTAGATTTACGGACACCTTTACGGAGATGTAGAGTTATTTTACGGAAAGGTACTCCGTAATGACGAATAAAATAAATGAGCTCCGTAAATATAAAATACGGAAGCTCTTCGTGTTCTCATGGCTTCAACTTTGAGATACGACCAATGCCAATGATACCTGAAGCGTATAAAATACCATCTTCAGAATACTGCTTCGTGTAAAATAGTAGTATGTGAGTAGCAAACCACTCATTGTGTGCCAATTCTTTAATTATTTTTCAAATTTCGCTACAGGACAAAACCTTCTTTATACACAGTGAAATACGCACACAACGAAAATAAATCTATTTATTCGTTACCTCGTTTCATAAACCGCAAATAACACAAAACAGCTAGCGCGCTAACACGGCTTGTAACTAAGAGAGGTGCATTCGTCACTTTCGTGTAAAATCCATATTTACGAAATACAGTACTTCGTGCAAAGGTGTGGTAGGTGAGTGTCCATGTATGGCACACAGACATCCAAAGAATATCTTATGGATGTCCCCGCGGACGTTAAGTTACATCGAAAAGACTGCCAAAAGATATCAAAATGTCCGTCTAATATCCACATGAGGATATAGATATTGTGGATTTCCTATAGAGATATTCAGTCACTTACCATAATTAATAGCCATTGGATGTTTTGTAACATCTAATGGACACCAGGAAGTATTACGAACTGATATATTCTACTAGATATCCAACGGATATCCTGAAGAGATTCACTGCAGAACTTGGATGACTTTAAGAGATTGTGAATGTAATTGGGATATCCGGTGGATTTCCTGTGCTTTGTGGGTGGTTCCAGTTAGTGAGTGTTAATTTGTAAATTCGTGTTGCGATCCCACTACAGGACAAAATATTTAAACTTTGTTTAATTTCTCTGTTATACACAATGAAATACATTACAGAAAAAAACTCTGGATGTGGTGTAAAATGGTTCACTTTCGAATCAGTGCCTCAAACTGCACATTTATAAAAAAAACTGTATGAATCACTTGTGTTTCAGTAGGCTTAAGTAATTTAATATAATCAGTCATATTTCTGCCATTGCACTGGAGCAATTTCTTCTTTATTGCGGTCGAACATAATGAACTGGAATCAGTTTTTACTGATTTAATTGTAGCGAGAACATGCCCGCGATGCCTTAACTAATACGGCGATCGATAACCCATCTGCGAATTTATTGTTGAAGTGCAAGGTAATTACTTTATCTTCAGTGTAAAAGAAGACAACTTACTTTGTAACAAGTAATCAGTGTTGATGTTTTTGAGTCAGGTCAGCTGACTGTTAATTTGTTACCCAGACTTCGGTAGAATACGAACTAACACATAATAGGCTGGGATCGACACATTTATCTGTGATCTCCTATTTACAGCTGTTTGTATCCTGTCCATTGTTTTCTTCCAACGAATTTAATTAGTGGACAATTAACTGAATAACGCGTTTATTTGAATTTAGAGATTTGACCTCGGTGACACGTCTCTACTTCCAGTGCCATCTACAAGAAAATATTTCCAGTAAATAATATACAAGAATCTACGTAAATAAAATGCAGGCGTGTGTAATTATGTAAAGGGTATTCCTTTTAATTGTTTACTATAATTTTTTAAGAATTCTCAAGCACAGTGATGACAGATGCAATGCTAGTAGATTAGAACATAAATTTACATAGTCATTTCTGGAAAACGAAATAAATTATCTTAAATCTATCTGTTATAGGAACGAAAATTTCTAATCGAGCGTTAGCCAATTAGAACGCCTCTGTTTAAAAACATGCAATGTAGAGTTTTTGTTTGTAAAGCTGCGTCTGCGAAGGTCGTAAACAATTATTCTGTAATTTTGCTTGAGTATAAAGCTACCATCAAAATGAAAATAGCGAGTTCACCTAAGTGCGTCGATGCTACTGCAACGTGGTTATTTTGATCCAAAAGCAGTTCGGTTGACGGCCGGAATTTTTTTACCGGATGCCCGGTGGGCGCGTGGCCTACTTCACGGGCATGCTTTCACTCAAACATTTGCCTCGTTTCGATAGAGAATGGCCTCTCGAAGGACGTTGCTCCGGTCAGTGCACCAACAGACTTATCGGCAAGAAATTTCGGAACCTTGTTTTCTTGCCTCTTTCCCAAAACCGGTTCCTCTGATGAACTATCGGTCGTTTCGAGGTGGTGGAGGAGCACGCGATGTTCGGGTCCACTGCAGGCGTGTGTGGACAACCCGCGGTCTGGGCCTCATTCTCAAGTCTGTCGGAAGGGGTTTGCCCTAGAATCTTTTTCTCACTTAACTCACACAAACAGGCGTTTGCTCTACAATTAGTTTGTCCTAGAGGCATTTATCCTAAACATCGTTTGCCCTACAGGTATTTGTCATAAAGGCGTTTGCACTAAAAGTTAATTACTTCTTTTCGGTTACAGCTTTGGTGTTTGCCCTAAAGGTATTTGCCTAAAATATTTTTCTGCCCTAGCGTTAATCCTACAGTCGTTTGCCCTAAAGGTTTATCTCCTTTCGTAAATCCCATAAAACACTGCATACAGGCGTTTGCTCTAAACGACTTTTGTCGCAAAGTCGTATGCCATAAAATGTTTTCTTCCAGCAAACGTGTAAACTAAAGTTGTTTACCCCATAGGTGTTTGCTCTAGCGTTTGGGGCAAACGACTTAATGGCAAACGATATGTGCCGGTCGGAAGAATTCCTCCGGAGGAGTGACGTCATTTGACAGTTGCACTTTTTAACACATTGAGTGCTGGCGATGTATTATAACGTCGCCTGAATTTAACTGAGTCACACGGAGTTTGCTGTAATGTAACGACGCCCGAATTCCTTGAAGACATTGTCGACGAAACATTGCCTTGCCAGTAGTTTTAATGACGTTGGCTCCAAGGTAACAGCACACCTGCCGCGTTTAAAGTCAAATGAAAACAACGGGTTGCATACTATGATACTTACGAAAGAAAATTTGGTTGAGACACTGACAGATCGTCGTGATATTGGCTCACTGACAGACGGCCAGTAATAAAGGTTGCACAGTGCAGTGTATCGTACGGTGTACTATGGCCCAACAGAACGATGGTAAGTGGAAATACAGAAACCAACAGGACTAGTGTTCATGCTGCGTTCGATTAAACCACACACATCTAGCATGTATGAAAATCTGTACCGCACTCAAAGTATTAAAGTTGATTTTTTAACTAATTATGTAGCAGAATTTTACTTCGGAATTTAGTCATATAGTGTCGAAATCAATCTTCCATCGAGTGTCGAGTGGCAGCTCCTGGAATCATAATTCCTTTTGAGATTTGTCCCTTTGTAACTTTGTGTTGTAGAAACTTGTAAAATAATGCTCCTTTGCGGTTTTACTGCATATGAATACAACTTATGAAGATGATTTAATAGGCTGTCTAAGAACTAAATATGTTCATTACTACCCATAAATTTATAACGGAGCTCCATAATTTATTCAAAATGGTTTTTATAACTTTTTTTAAGTACCAGCAATTAAATCTATAACACATAGCAGGATTAATATTTTATATACCTATCATGTTACAGAAAACTGGCAGTATAACTCCAAATATCAAGTAACATACTCTGTAAAACAGCTACATGAATCGCATTTAAACCATCAGGAAGTTAATTAGGTAACTGTCTCCACACAGAAGTGTAGTGTATCCTGAGCTACACTCGGGTTTAATCCTTGAAGTGTTAACCAGTTTTTGGACACCGTTTAAAACTAAGCGAACTAATAAGAAAACTACTCCGACCTATTACTATGGTCATGATCATTGTTCTGAATTCAGCTTTTAAAGATAATTCGTACGTGAAAGGTGCTATAGGGCGTAGCTCAATAATGAGTCATGATTCGGTAGAGCACAACAGTATAAGATGAGGTTTATTACAAATATAAAATAATTATTCAACAACTGTTTAAGTGACTACTGATCGGGGAAGCTTTAATTGAATACCAAGATGATTATTAATTATCTTATTATTTAATTTGTCCCTAACGCCATTATTATTAAAGTCTAATTGGAAAGTCGTGACCTTGTTCATGCTGCCGGAGGCTGATTCTACGAGACGGTTAACGACGGCCGGACACACCCATCTTCTGTGGTCTTCTCTCTGGTCGGGTCGATGACAAAAGACGCCGCTCCCAGTGTTAACGCTGGCCCTATATCATGGGTGTTTTTTAATATTTCCGACCTCGTTTACTGGCCGGTGTAGAGNGGTGTTTTTTAATATTTCCGACCTCGTTTACTGGCCGGTGTAGAGGATATCTGCAACTGTCTTCTTAAGGTGTTGTTGCAATCACACTCGTGTCCTGGTTTAATGTTTGAAGTTGTGATCAGGCAGGCCATTCAGTTAATGCCTGATCACTTCATAACATCATGTAGGTAATTTCAATCACAGACTCTTTGTACGTTCTCGGAAACTACAATCACACATTGTAACTGACTAATGTCAGAAAACAGAAGCATTCGCCTACGTGATAGAAGAAAAACATATGAAGCGGTTGTGTAGTGGGTAGACTACTCACCTCCCACCTAGGCAAACCTGGTTCTATTCCCGGCGTGGTCGCTCCCGAATTTTCGCACGTGAGAATTGTGCCAGACGATGCCACCGGTTGGTAGGTTTCCTCAGGGATCTCCCGTTTCCCCCGCCCCTTCATTGTGGTGCTGCTCCATACTCACCTCGCTTCACCTTCATCAGCTCTCAAGACCTCAATGTTCAGAGCCACCCAAATCTCTTCACTCTTCACTCACCCTACGAAGCACTGAGACAGTTAAAAACGCCGACTACAGTATTTTTTTATTTGTTTGTTCGCTACTGTTTTGTTAAACTGTGTGGTACCCATTTGACAAAAAATCTTGAAACTTGAACTAAAAGAATGATCATCTTCGGTATAGTGCAAGACCAAATGCGCGCGCCAACAATTAACAAAGAGAAAAATGTTTATGAAAAATTAAATCCTCTTTACTTATCTCTTGCTTCTGCCTGGTGTAGCGTGACCTTATGGAAACTTAAGTTATAAAATGTATTATTTAAATAGAAAAATAATCTCAAGAATGGCCTACCACACCAGGCAATTTGGCCGCCATTCGATGGATTTCCATTGCAAGAGTACACTCACGCTAAGTTTACGAGCACGCAGACAACACAAGCTACGCACAGCCAGCCTACCACGAGCACTGCGTCACAAAGTGTTTGAAATACACGTTTATAACACAAGCTTGTGAACGTGTTAAAGTTAGGGGCAAGGGTTTACGTCACGCAATTATTCCCAGAAAGCCAAAGACAGCGGGGCATCCATGATCACAGTGGGCTCCGGACTAACTGTTTACTAACTCGCTGCTCGTAAACTGAACCATGGTGGTGGCGGTTGAATATAAACCATCACCTGATACCTTAACGTGAACGGCCACCGAAAACCTTTTGAAGGACTTCAAAATATTTTTTGCCTACGAAGATAACTTCAGGCTTACCTGGAATTAACCTTTTAAAGCATTTCGACTTTGGCAGATAGTATTTTGGTACTCAGCCATTCTGAAAAAAAAAAGAAATTGAAATTGAAATTTTAAACTGATGGTAACTTAGTATCTTTGATACTGGTTGAAGTAACTGCCTCAGACTTTTCCGAAAGACTTTCCAGCAACAATACATTACAACCACTGCTTTTAAAGTCCCACGATTACGCACATAATAAAAAGAGTACGTTCTTAAAAAAATCCTTTTGTATAACGAAGCTACAGCCCTTACAGTCACAGTGTCCTACATATGGAATATTACGCAAAAAAGTATATAATTGTATAGTCCATTCACGGCTACATCCACCTTTACTGAAACCCTGCTAAAGTTCTACTTCCAGGATATTCTTCCACCGTATGCAAACAAAGCCTTACCGAGCTACACTCTAAAAACATTTCTGGTAAACTTCCTAAAATGAATTAGAAGTTTTGATCCCATATATTGTATGGAAATAATACCACACATCTGGCTACAAATATGGAGTGTCTAGCGTCGCAACTATAATAAGTTGGGAAGTTTCCTACTCATTTGACTGTTTCCTGATCAAATGTAGGAATTCTAGCATGAATGTATTGGAAATAACTTTACCATTCCGCTTTCTCTCTCTACGTATACACTCGTATAGTAAATTTGCGAATAATTTCTTAGTGAGTAGAAAATTACACCGAAAGGGCAACCCACCACATTCGTGCGCCCTATGTTTAACAATATTATGCATAATAATTATTTCTTACTTGGAATTAACAACACATTTTTTATTTATATTAGCCATACATGAAATATTAAAATTTATATGTGAAATATATAATTATGTTCAATCTAAAAAAATAAGTTTTTATATGTTAACACAAGTATAAACCCCTCATGATACACGGCATATTTAGCAAACAATCAAACACGTCATGCATAAGGTAATTTTATAAGGTTTGATTCTTAAAAGTGCGAAGAAACCGCTAATAGAAAATATCGTTCAATAAGTAAAATACCTAATATGATGAAATATATAATTTGTTTCCGGAACTAATTAAAGTGTCTTATGAACAGCTGATGCAAATAGCATTAAACATAAACAGAGCCTTGTACATTTCCAAATAAAAAATTTGTTTGTCGGAAAGCCTGAAATTATATACAGTATTTATCAGTGACTAAAAGGGTGACGCTACGCCACTCGTCAGGGCGCCAATTTAACTTGACGGCGCTACTGTTGTGCGCCAATTTAACTTGATGCTATTCCCCACCTGTGGCACGCAGAGTGGTTCGTAGGGCCGGAGTTAATTCCTCCAAGCACAGACTATAATGTGCCTTGAAGGTTGAGGGTATTTCAATAATTTAGTCTTTTGGTGTTTCATTTTGAAGGATGGATATATTGTCTCGAGTTATACAAAACATACAGAAACACTTCCGAGGTGTGGTATTCTATTTTGGTTAAGTCAAGTTAACTGTGGGCGACTTCGTTGTGGAGGGGNGGTGGCGACTTGATACTTAACTCAGCTGTTGGTGCTGGTAGGTTCTCTGCTGTGGGTGAGCTCCAGCGATGTGGGCGGCCTTGGAAAAGGCCCGCTTTTGGTGCCGTCTCCCCCTGGACTGCTTTTCTGGGCTCGTTCTCACGTCCTCTCGCGATTCCTTGACATAACTCTTCCCTCGGCACGGTGATAATGAACTGCTCCCTCTTCTCTCGTAAATTGGCTTATATGCTCTCCAGCCTCCTTCCCTAAGTGTCTGCACATGTCTCTCTTATTGGGGGAAGGGGCGAGGTGGTTGTCTTCTGTACAAAACCCTTCAGCCACGTGCCATGGTTCGTGAAGGTTCGGGGGCGGGAGAAGTGGTGATCTGCCCCTTGAATTTACCATCTCAGCTTATTTTTCCGCGGTTTGACTACAAGGGTGGTAGGGGTGAGGAGTGTTCGTGGCCCCCACTTTCAATTGGTCAATTGGTCAGCTGTTTTCTCAGGCATGAAGCTAGAGGTGCTCTTGCTTGGCTCTGCAATTTCTCCCGCTTTCCTACGTATTTACATAGCACTTTCCGGATTCTCCGGTGATATGCCAGCTCTTACTCGGCACAACCTTGACACGTGTAACTGCGATCCGTTCTGGCTGTCCACGTGCCTCGTGATACATGTCAACTGGTAGGCGCTCGCGAAGGGGGTCAGCGAGGCTTCTACTCCAAAATGTGTTATACGACAAGGGTTATCTTAAAGGGCGAGGCATTGGGGAAAGCTCATATTAAGACACTACAGTCCCGTATTTGCCGAGAATGTGGGCACCAAATTATCGGGAAAAGCAGCCTACTGCAGCCGGACGGGAGTGAACTCGCCACCTTGCCGAGTGCAAGTCAGAGTCGTTACCACATAACCAGACACGCATGGCATGACCGAAAAGACCACACGCCATTTAAACAGTTTGAGCGTAGAGGCGGTGGGCCGCCTGACTTGCATGTCGGTGTCAGCCTTAAGAGGTTCACACAATTAAGTAATGAGCTGTAGGATTTGCCAATGAGCTGTAACTTGACAATATTTAACTTTACAACAAGAACGCATATTTTAAAGTGTGTTGTTTGAAAATTAAAATGGAAATATGCGTTTTTATGTACTTGCAGTTTTGTTTTCGCTCTCTCACTGTCAAATCCTACTGCTTCCTGCTTAACACTTTTGAAGACTCGGCGAAATTACATAGCAAAATTATCGTCTGCAAAAAGCAACATGAGAAATTACCATACGAGTATGTGAAAAACTGAATATTTCATTGACCGTTTATTATTTTTTTCGCCACGTTTTCTGTTTACGTGTTAACAGAGAGCTCATAAGGTGTGCCGATGAATAGCTGTAATGCCTCGCTGGCCATATTTGCATCCACCGATAAAAACAGTGAACATAATAAAAAGCGTTTCTTAGTTTATCAAGCTCATTCGCGTATTTTATGGTCAAGCGGAGCTTTTCAGCTCTATAATATTTTTTCGAGAGTCAGATTTATTTATCTTATGGTTTTTATTTGCAATACGTAAGAATAACATTAATTAAAGGCTGTTCACGGTAAACTGAGCACTTTTGAAAGCCCTGCTAAATGTGTACCTGTATCAGCGGTATCCCGATTTTGGCGGGACGTCCCGATTTTTAGCCCAAAATTAAATGTCCGGCGTGGGACAGGCTCAGTCCCGCTGTTCGGTGATTACTGGAGGGAGGGGCGGGAGGCACGGGAGGCGCCAAGTGAAAGAAAAGCAGGCGCGCGCGAGGGCGCGACATTTCTTCTCTTTCTCTTTCTCTCCTTCGCTATTAATCAATCATTCGTTTGTTTCTATCTATTTCACGATCACGCACGATTACGTACGAAAGAATACAAAGGTACCTAAATATTGCATTTCTTTATTAATTTTGTTTTAATGCGTAAGCACTGAGCACTGAGTTGCGTAATTTAATTACATTGAAAAAACTAAAGTAAGCTTTTCTTCTGTGTTTTTTCTTAAAATACTGGAGTTAATTAAACTATACATATTAGAATCGTTTAAAGATGAAAGAAGAAGCCGAAAGTGTTGTTTCGGATTGCTCGGAGCCGGAAAACATCACACCCAAGAAGAAAGCCAAACTAGTAAAACATCGCCTAACGAAATACAGTACAAATTGGGAGGATGATTATAATTGGCTGTGTATTGCGGAGTCGAATGAGTATAGAGCTTACTTTAGACTGTGTAAAAAAGAGTTAAGTATTTCTCATGGTGGACTAAATGATGTAGTGAAGCACTCAACGAGTACTCACTCGAAGATCACGAGTTCTCGCGCTGCAAGAAATATAACCAGCTGTTTCCAGGCACTCGATACTTCCACTTCTGATCGTGATCTCGACGATATTTTTTGAAACGTCAGCCGCAGAAATTACTTCGATATATCACACTGTTAAACATTCGTTAAGCTACAATAGTATGGATTGTTTTCAAAAGTTATTGCCCCTCATGTACGCCGATTACAAGATAGCTAAGATTGTCAAATGTGGTAGGACAAAGAGTGAAGCAATAGTTTGTGAAGTATTGGCGAAAGAAGTTTTAAAGGATGCAATAAAAAATTTAAAAGAAGATTTATTTTTTTCGATTTCTACGGACTCCAGCAATAAGGGAAACTGGAAAATGTTTCCGATATGTGTGCGATATTTCAGTTTTGACAAAGGCATACAAAACAAATTACTAGATTTTGTGGAGAGTAATGATGAAACAGTTGACCAAATAACAAAGTTACTTTGTGAAATATTGGATAAACATAAATTAAAACTATTGCAAGTAACTTCATATGGCGCTGACAATGCAAATGTAAACTTTGATTCAAATCATTCTGTTTACACGAATCTCGTTGTCAAGAACGAAAAAATATTAAAAGCTAACTGTTCAGTTCCAACCTTGCATAACATGAGCAAATTTGCATGTCATAGATTAGAGATCGACGTAGAAGCTATCATCTTAAAAATATACGGTAATTTCTCACATTCAGCTAAACGTCGTGCGGAATTGATGGAAATATTTGAAACTACGGAAATGGAGTGGGTCCAATTATTGCGTCACGTTCATACAAGATTTCTGTCTCTATGTCCTGCTGTTGAGAGAGTAGCTTTTGGTACATTAATGAAAGAGTCTCAGTGAAATGATATTGCCATAACAGAAATGCATGAGTCATTATGCCTCTTCCGCTCAAGGTTGACTCAAAGGCAAAAGGATTGTTTTTTCGGCTACCAGACGAAACAGACTTTAAATAAATTGGTTGAATCTGAAAAGTCCAAAGCCATCGAAGACTTCAACAACTTTTGCAAGTTATAATATTTCAGATGAAAATATTTTCGTTAAACTATAATTCATAAACCTGAAAAATTAAATTAGTTTTTAAATGGTTGAGAATGCTGTATCTTTATTAAACTTGACAGGCGATGTTTCAGTAGATAACTTATATGAAGAATTTAACTTGTTGAAATCGTCCTTGGACGTACTAGTGGAAAAGCGTAAAGACACCACTGCACAGAAATGGCACCAGCTCTTTTAAACAGTTTCCAAAAAATGATACCAAGAATATGTTTAAACCAATTTCCTTCATATTAAGTGTCCCAACTTCAAACTGCTTCCCGAAAGCGCTTTTTCCCAAATGAGTTTAAAATGGTCGGATGACAGAAATAAATGCTCCGTAAATTTAATGAAAGCAGAATTACTTATCCAATTCAATCTGGAGCTAACCTGTTCAGAGTTCTTCATTTATATTTAAGAAAAAAAGAAAACTTTAGAAGAAGTTAAATCTTCAGAAAAATATTAATAAGTAATTCGTAAGTAATGCATTACTTATTTATATTCCCAAGACTTAACTACCTTACAGGATAAACCAGACAGTTATTGTTATTAGTATATTAATGTATTTTAATTAAAAAAACATTTTCTATCGCTATCTCTCATCATTGTAGCTTAATTTGAAACTCAACTACACAAGGATAAGTAATAAAAAACTACCGATTTTACGTTTTTTTATTATGTCCCGCTTTTTTTACTCAAAAGGTTTCAAAATCCCACTTTGCCCGAAAAAAAAATCTGGCAACGCTGACCTGTATGCACATTGTGTACACTTCACCATGTAAAATTAACTTTTACATGGGCTCGATCACTTTATTCACGCATCGGTCAAGTGAAACTGTGGAAATTATTGGAAAAGTAAATATATTACAAATTTGCTCATTCTTACTCGCATTAAAAAAAAATGACAGAAAAATAATTTACTTCAGTATTCAAAAATTTTTACGTTAACGTTTTGAATTCAACTTTACAATATGGAGCTACTTTCTGTCCGTCGCCAACAACTTTACAGGGCGAACGCCACTCAGCGTGCCCGTTGAAATGTGTGTAGGTATAGGGACTGAGACATTTTGAAACTTTGATTTCAAAAGTGCTGACTTTACCGTGAACAGCCTGTATATTAATTTAGAAGATTTTAAATTCTAGGGGCTGCGGTGGCTGAGCGGTTAACCAACTCGCCTCCCACCAAGGCGACCCGGGTTCAATCTCCGGCCGGGTCACTCCTGATTTTCGCAAGTAGGAATCGTGCCGGACGATGCAGCTGGTCGGTGGGTTTTCTCTGGTATCTCCGGTTTTCCCCACCTTTGCATTCCGGCGTCGCTCTTTTCTCACCTCATTGTACCCTTATCGGTTTTCAAGACCTCGTTGTTAAGAGCCGCCCAAATCTCTCAAATCAAATTTAAATAGTTCGTATGGCAAACGGGCACTGTGTTGAAAGTGTTAAATGTTCTATAGTGTAAACCGCTCGCTCGTGCTGGAAAATAGCGCAGCAACAGCAGTGGGGGGCGGCCGCCGTAAGAAATCCAACAGGCCGGTGTGTTTGCCTAGCGCCGACTCCCCGGGCAGGCGATGGCAAAGGAATGGGCGCTGCGCTGGACTCAACGACGTCGCTCGGCTTGGCAGCGTGTTTATACACGAGCTCCCGTTCCTTTTGTTTGGCGTTCCCTGACGCAGCAGTCGTTAACTGGCTACCAGCATTTTAAGGCCTCGTGAGACATAAATTAAGTCTAAGCACGTTTATCGAAGTCTAAAGATGTTGAGCAGCCAGCGTAGGAAAACCAGAAAGGATAGCAAATAACGGGTTTTACTGACTTGGTGAAGACGTGTTTTCCTAAGACTGGCGCATTTATGCAATATTTCTAGCGCCGTGAATTTGTGCTTTTTAGTGTTGGGCAAGAATTATTACAAAACAACCGCCAAAATTAAGACAAGTTCCAACAGAATTCAGGAACATATACTCCGTCGCGTCCCCTCTCTACTAGTCTGTCTCTACCCACTAATAAACAGCATGGTTCCTACCTATCTGTCTCGCGCATCATTTTTTAATTAATGCATGCAAAAATTTTGAATTCTTGAGCAGACAACCAAAATGACTGGGATTCAAAGGTGCCATTGTTTCTTCTTGCTTAATGCTCAGCAGTTCACGAGTCCACAAGAGTAACACCATCAAGGATGCTATTTGGAAGAGAGCTACGCCTCCCTAGTGACCTGCCATTTGACCGACCAACAGAAGAGGAAGCTGCAGCCCCTGATTATGCCAACGAATTACACAACGGACTTGTTGGCATTCATGATTTTGCTTGATACAGCCTGATATTAAATAGTGACTGGATGAAGATACGGTATGATAGGTGAATGTTGGGAGAGGAGTTTCAAGACGAACAACTAGAGTGGCTGTACAGCCCACAGAGGAGAAAAGGGTACTGCCCGAAGCTACAGAAATCTTGGGAAGGCATCTACAGGATTCTGAATAGATCAATGATGTGGTCTTTCGGATTTGTCGTCAAGGCTCTCGGGTGAAGCCGAAAAATGTCCAAATCGACCGATTGGCACTCTACAGTGGTCCAGATATTGCAGTGTCTGTTCTCGGCGAATAGACTTGAGGAGGGGGCAGTGTTACGATCTCAATGCTTCACATCCCGCGTGAGCAAGAGCAAATGAAAGATCGCAGTTATATAATAGCGGCGGCAGCATGTCAGAATATTGTTTGTAATGAACAGGTGAGCGATAGGCCAATGGCTGCATGTCTGTTACAGAAAGTGAGCCGACACAATTATTATTTTTGCGGCGTGCGCTGCTGACTCTGGTTGTATTGATTTCTGTGTTTATCTGAAGAATACCCTGCATTACTGACCTCGTTCTCTCAGCAGGACTCGGGGTGCTTTGAACCTTCCAGATGGTCAGGGCGAGCTATATAAACGTGTGACAGGCCTCCGTGCCGAGTATTTGATGAGTGAATGAGTGGCTGTGTTCCGAGCGATGGAAGACGAGAAGAGAGAAAAGTGACGAGCGGAAGGGATATCTACAACTGCGAATATCAAGCAGTTAAGGTGCGGTTGGCAGACTTAACTATTGGACTATATGCGTGAAAGAAATACATTACAAATGATGGCAACAGATAGCCTGCACATGTGTTAATGATGAATATGATTTAATTGACTGTTACCAAACAGAGACATTAAGAAGTATGTTAATTATAGTGGTAATATACATTAAATATTGTGTTCACTATGAAATAAAAAGTTTAATAGTGGAGACGGGTATTTTAATGGTGTAAATAATAGCGGTGTGAATAAATTATAAATTAAATTTAGTTCGTTTATTTATATTCAGACATCAATATCTCATGAACTCAGATCCTCTCCTCAGGCGTCCCATGTAATAATATCAAATGCATGCCAGGGCTTCTGGTTGTAAAAGACTAACGGACACCAAAATATAACGAAAGGTGCGGAATCCACAAATTAAAATGTTCAGACTTGCAGTTTAGTTGAATTAATGCGTAACCTCACGTTTTCAGGTATCACATGCTCAACTAGTATGAATTTAAATATATTAATTAAATTATTTGAGAATGTCGAGAACCACAATGAAAGTAACATAGTTGATTGACAAAAACTACAGGTAAGAGAATGCCATTCTCAAGCAAAACATTAACCACAGAAAAAATATACAAGAAAGCAATATATTGAAGCTCCGAGACCGCTAATGGCATTGATCGCTTTCCATATAAAGTGAGTTCATGGTCAGACATTACAGCGCCTCTCATGCGAGACGACACGGCGCAACTTGAAGCACGGGAGACTCGCATCAAACAAGGTGACAGTGCGACGTTGACCAGGAACACATGCCAACAAAATACAATGGCACTTTTCAAAGTTACCCCAGAAAGATTATTTATTATACAACAGTATTAATAGGTGGCGGGAGTAAACCAAAGTGTATTGCTGTTCCTGTAATGCTTAGTACTTCTACCAACTGCACCCCCACTCTTCTTACGTTGAATGGGTACACAGAAAGGCAGAGGGCAGCATCGATGATCTCACAAAAGTCACTCGGAAGTATGGGCTTCACTTGTACACACAACAGTGGGGTACAATGGCTTCTTCAAGTGCAATAAGATTACATGTGTTCACATTTAATACACATTTGTCATGCAGTTTGAAACAATCATCTTAACATATTTGGCGGAAGGCCTATTAAATGAGTAATAATACTCAAATAAGTAATTAAGATAGATAAAATCCATTTAGTAATTAATTTAAAGCTGAAGGCCTTTAAGAGTTATTCATATAAAATCTCTATACACATAATAAACACAACACAAAAATCACTGACAAGTACATACACTATATGCATTTCACCAAAAAACATACTATATACTGTACATATATACATAAAATCTTGGTTCTGGTCAGGGTAGAAAAAAACCCAAACAAAATGCACACATAACATTGTAAATCACTTCAATTTATTTATAAAGTCTCTTCAGCCAATATCTTCAGGCTGTATCTCCCACAAAGTCATTAATCTCAGCACAGCATTACGACGTCTCTTCAAGTTAAGTCCTCAAACAGGCTAAAACAGATCACAGGAATAAATGTGTGATATTATTATTAAATTAAACTTTGGTAATACAGGTTCACCTGATGGCGACGAACCAGGAATAGGACCATTTAAGTAGGCCGCCATCGACTGAAGCAGTATGCAGCGGGTAGGCACACGAGCAGGCTCAGGACTGCAGGAGAGTTGAAGATGGACTCCGGTGCAGAAACCACACAGAACATTCTTCATCGACTTCGTCGTTGATATCAGCTCACACATGCAGATATATAGCAAACGCATAACATGAACGCACTTGGCCATAGGCTAGGTCAAAGCTTTCATCATTACGGCCCAAGAACAGTAGAAACACTACTGTAGATGACATAAAGTCAGAATGTTACGTAAAGCACACGAATCAGTTAGCATGAAGCATGTAAAATCACAAAGGCCACAAATCCTTAATCCGCAGACAATGTATGTAGTAGCGTGAATCTCAGGATGTTATGTTTTGAGTTATTTTAGGTCAGGGGTTTTTAATATTTTAACTTGTTACTGACCAAAGGGCCAGCTCATTCATTGCTCTCAACCTGTCGGCTCCGTTCCTCAGCTCGTAGACAGTCTTCATACAACCTCGCTGGCTTACAAAGCATTCTCATGGCACCTTTGTATAAGAAAAATTATTTTTTTTTTATTTCATGGTTGACAACTTTGAAAGCGGAGGACGGCAATAAACAATAAAATGCCAAATGTTTTATTATTTTTATTTTACTCTATTGTCGGAGGCCAGGTCAGTGGTGTGCAGGCGGGCCGTATTAAGGTGTGAACATGCAACGGTAGGCAGGTGTAATAAAGTGATGAGTCTGCTCAGTAATATTCTCCACTAGCGAACCACACACGTATTCCCATCGTGTGGTAATCACTAAGGCAGCAACTGCCAGATGATTTAGTAGCCTTCAGAGGTCATGGAAATCTTCTCTCATCACGCCGGGGCACACAAGCATTACCTTTCAACAGGCAGCCAAATAACCATAGCGCAGCTCTGTTCCCATGCAGGCTGACACTAGCCACAACAACTATTGCAATATCTATAACACACATTCGGCTCGCATGTACTGTTTCGTTTCCCTATGCAACTCTGGTCCAATAATCTTGTAATACCGTCGCAGATGAACGATGTTGAACCGCCCAATCACAGTATCACTTTCTAGGGCCATCAACTAGACGCAGTTGCTCTGCATAATTTTTGTTACACAGTACGGACCATGAAATATTGGAAGTAATTTCCTGCTGATGGCGCCTGCTTGACTATTGACGTTATGAATACGAACTAGTACAAGTTCGCCGGGTTTTAAACCATGTTCCTTAAAATTACTTCGAGCCTTCTTACGTTGGTATGCTGCTCGGAAAATACGTTCTTTCACTAGCTGTCTTATCTCCTACAGTAATCTTTCCTGATTAGCCTCTCCAGCATATTCTATGTCTAGTTTGGGATTTTCAGGTCGTTCGATAGGGTGACATATAGGTAAAGTTGACAGCACTCCTTCAAATGCATTTCCGGTCAACGTTCTAGTGCTGTCAACCCAGGCCCGATTTAGTTTGACTTCCTGCGATCTTATATCAGGCCTTGATAATGACGTGACGGACCTGGCGAGTCATGCTTAGGTTCTAACGGCGTAGCTAATGGGTCGAATTTAGCCTCTCCTGACGTGCTGTCTTTAGGATATGGTGTGCCTTTCTTGTGATATTTCGATTTCACTGGTTTTTGGCGACGTCTTTCAGGATTTTTTTTGTTCATTTTCGGCTCTCCAGTTTTTCTGATTACTGGGTGGAAAGTCAGGAAATTCTACTCTGTCTGGCTTCCTCTTTCTTGACCCCTCATGACCGGATTCCGAATCACGTTCATCGCGCTGTTTCCTACGCCGATTATGCCAATTGCGACTGCGATGGCGTGAAATAATATTTTACTCTTACTATTTCCTTTTTTCAATTGAACTTCGTGAGGCGATTGGGGGCTCGTTTCCCCTACTCGATAATTCGACACTCGATATCTCTGTCGACCTCCAGGAGATGATGAACGGTCAAGCTGCACCCGCTCATTTCTTCCTCGCGGTATCACATCTAGGTTAGCAAACTGCAATATTTCCTCTCCAAACTGCGGTAAGGTCAAGTTGGTACGGCCAATCCAAGTAAGCAATACCTTCTTAGCAGCTCTTGTATAAAGAGTGAAATGAATTATGGATCAGAAATTGGTGAATTTAAATGCCCAGTGCGATTATACATGTAGGTCAGATGTTTCTCGAGAGAGAATTACCAGGACTGGGGGAAAATCGTTCATTCGGCAGGCGAGCAGGAACAGGCCTACCTTGAATTTCCAAGTTCCAGTACTTTTCAGCGAACACTCAACGAAATTCGTCAAACAAGTGAACAGCTTCACGTTCTAGCTCCCGCCAGTGTGCTGCACTGCTTTTCAATGACAGATCATCATACTGTAGAACTTCGTTGCTGGCAATTCGACAAGCTCCGAAGTAACGTTTCAAGCGGCACAAAAACGACATAGGGCTTTCAGTTTCTCGGCTATGGAAACTAGGCAACTCCTTCAGTAGCATATGTAAAGTACTAGGCATCGCGACATACTGCACTGCCTGTTGTTGAGGAATTGCAGCAGTAGGCATAGGACGTGTAGAAGAGGCCTCGCGTTCCAGATTTAGTTAATTTAGCGACTGCTTGATTTCCTGGACGCGATGATTTATTTGTTCAATGGCCTGCCTCTCCTGTTCCACTGAGCCGTCGGTATTCAAACTGCTCAGCTGCAACCTATCCTAACGATCGCGCAACACATTGTTCAATGGCCTGCCTCTCCTGTTCCACTGAGCCGTCGGTATTCAAACTGCTCAGCTGCAACCTATCCTAACGATCGCGCAACACATTGTTCAATGGCCTGCCTCTCCTGTTCCACTGAGCCGTCGGTATTCAAACTGCTCAGCTGCAACCTATCCTAACGATCGCGCAACACATTGTTCAATGGCCTGCCTCTCCTGTTCCACTGAGCCGTCGGTATTCAAACTGCTCAGCTGCAACCTATCCTAACGATCACGCAACACAGAAAGTTCAGTTTCCGTGCGCTCGTCACGTGCTAAACACTGGTACGTCTGATTTATCCTACAGGAAACGTCCTCAATCAAGTTCAGTTTGAGATGCCTGGGTAATGCTTACTGTGTTACGGATAGACAGCAATTGTACCTTAATTTCTGCTTGGCTATTTCGCATAGTTAATAGGCTGTTTTGCATAGCTGCCTGGTTCAGCTCAACATTCATATATAAATTCATAATAACGAACATTCGGTCGTTATCTAGAATATTCTGCGCTAAATTTTAAATTACTGGTTTTTATACCTCTGACAATTGCGATGGCACAGTTGATGAGTTTTGTAGCGGAGTTATTTCCTGCAAGCCACGATCAACATCATCCATTCTATCATCTCTATGGTGGAACGATTAATCGATTGCGTTAAGCTGGGAAAATTCGTTATTAACAACGATGTTTTCTTGGCCTTCGCCAGCGTCATACAATTCGCAACTTCTTTCTTCATGCTGAAATGTTCTACCAAGCAGATTACACAACAAAGCGTTAAACTGGATTCCTGAACCTTCAATGTTTTCTTAATTACACAGATGATAACTTTTATTTACTAATTACTGCACTGTTTAAATTTAATTTATTATCTCCATGTCCTTACTTAATCCGGGCCCCATGGTTGGTGCCATCTGAAATATAATTATATTTCTCAATCTTTCTTTCCTTTTTTATTAGTGGGTACTGTGAAACTTCTGATAAAGTAACGAAATATAAATAACTTCATATATATATTTAATTGAACCTAGGTTCTTACCATTACTAGCTCAGTCCTAATTTAAATGCATCCGAGGACATCTGCTTGTAAAGGGCTAATGGACACTAAAATATAATGAGAAGTGCGGAATACAGAATTTAAAATGTTCAGACTTAAGTTGAATTAATGCGTAACCTTACGTTTTCAGGTATCATACGCCCAACTAGTATGAATTGAAGATATATTATTCAATTATTTCAGAATGTCGAGAACCACAATGGAAGTAACATAGTTGATTGACAAAAAAATATAGTTTAAATAATGCTATTCTCAAGGAAAAAATTAACCACAGAAAAAATATGCATGACAGCAATATCTTAAAGCTCCAAGACCACTACTGGCATTGATCGCCTTACATATAAAGTGAGTTCATAGTCAAACATTACACTGCAAGCCGCACTCTTCACAGTTTGATACTCGCGGTTGCTGATTTCCCTTCTGCTGGTTGCTTCTCTCGCCACTCGTCTTCTATCGCTCGGAACTCAACCACTCATCCATTCAACAACAACTGCTCGGAGGCCTGTCACACTTTTATATCGTTCGCCCTGACCATCTGGAAGGTTCAACGCACCCCGAGTCACCCTGAGAGAAAACGAGGTCAGTAATTCACACCATTCTTCAGATACACGCAGAAATTCTATCCGCCGAAGATCAGGAGCGGCGAACCGCCGAAGGGTTATCGCGGCAAAATGCCTTCATAACTCACAACGCAGGTAGGATTATCGATCACTTGTAATTTAAAACATTCCATTGACTTGCCACCCCGCTTATCATTACTCTGTCCTCTTTCGTCCGCACTCGTGAGGTGCGCCAAGGTCAGCAGCGCAGACCAGCGACACGTAACAATACGTTTTGAAGCCAATTTGTTTTACATACAAAACGTATTTTTTAATTTGAAAAATGTTAGTAAAAATCTATTGTATTTTATTGTTATATAAGTATATTACTTAACCATTAACTTTTCCTGAGCATTAAAAAGTATTAGAATAACGTATACAATTCCCTGAATTTTGCTACCCCAAAATAAGTGTAATAGTATAAAAAGAAAAATTATGGTTTAGGGTGAGTAGAAATAATTTTTTTTGTTGTTGGGGGAGGGACAAAAATACATATTCTCATTTACAAAAAAAAATCGTATTTCGTCCCTGCGTGTGACGCTAGCGTTCATGGAATAAGCGGATGTTTCATGTCTGTATTCTTAAATATTCTGTGCTACTCTGTTTTCAACCTTTTGCTACTAAAAATGGCCTGCATGTTGTAAACTGGTAAAATTGCACTGGGAGTGTGGTATTTGCAGTTGTAGAACCCTCCCATCACTTTCAAGACCAATGGGTAACTTCCGGGGTTTCGTAATGAGTCGACACGCTTACTGAGTGCTTCGTAGCTATTTGCTACCGGGTACAAAACACGATATAAATCTGTGCACGTCTGTGTACATCAGTAGCAAAATAGTTCATATTTATCCTACTAACTGTCTAGACTAGAGTCTGTCTTTTGTCTAACAAATGGGTACTCTGCTAATTTTAAGAAATTAAATAATTAAAATGCAATTCGAATCGCCATTTGGATTGAGAATTGAAAAAGACACTGACGTTCAATCTAAGTCGAACGTATGACATAAGAACCACTGTAAATTCTGTACTGTATTTGTATAGCATAGACGACTAAGCAATAAAACAATTAACATTAAAAAAACGATTCTCGACAAGAAAATATAAATTATTGGAAAACGTGTACAACTGATGGCTGGAGTAACCCGCCGGTTTTCACTGTCTTTAGAGACCAGTTTTTAGCATTTTGGTGCTAGTGTTCTCCATTTTATAGTACATGGAGACACACGTCGGAACCCACTTCGCTTGAGGAGGTACAGTCACTCGTTTGCCTATTTGCGTCTAATCATGGAGCTGAAATATGGTCCACCACGAAGATTCGCATTCCATATCCGGAAAATTGTAGTCCGGGAGTTAGAATGTGGTGATGTAGCGGACGCTGCTGATGGACGGTAGGTTTTCTCCAGCCACTTCCACTTTCTCCCCATTGCATTCCATCGCTGCTACACCTTGCATTATAATGTCATGTGCTACGGGGATGACGACTACTCGCCTCAGAAGATGGTCACAAGCACGTTACCTCTAAACAAAGGATGCTGTATAAAAAATATTTATTTTGGCAGTTTGAAAAAATATCGTAAAAAATATATGTCTTCCTGATTTTTTAAAATATTGAAGCGGTATTTAGAGTTTATATAGATACATATGTATACATATAAACATAGTTGACATCGCTGGAAGGAAGTGCTGCATTAGCGGCAATTAATTTAAGTCTCATACATTTTCGTTGCCTCTTTCTTCTCAGTCGTTTCTATAATTGAGGAGTTCTATGTGAAAAGGGCGTATACCCGTATATGCCGTAAACTATTTTTACATTCTCCGTGTTGTGTTCTGTATCTGCGTAAAATTTTATATCTATCTTTGCATTTGTCTTCAGAGTATATTTTATTAGGACAAGTAATAATAATATTTTATGTTATTAATATTTTTACTATTATTGATATATTTTGTGTTTCGAAATAAAACGAAAAAGTTATATTTTAATATTTTTAACGAAATACTATACTCTCAGAACATGGCTATATCTATGCCAAAAGGGCGTATATAAACGTACCGAAAGCCATCTCTCGATAAAGGGCATATGCATATGTTTTATTTATTGTTAATTTATTAAATGTTGACTTACATTGTTGTAAATTCAACATAATATCATAATAAATGAAAGATCATTTTAAATATTTTATTAGAGGATTCAAAGTTGAACATTTTATTGTATAAAAGTTACAAGCAGCCGATTTTCTAAAAAAAAAAAAAAAAAAAGGATTTTCTTATATACGCCCTTTTTACATAGAACTTCTCAATTTTCACATTCTTCGGGCTTGTATTTTCCTTTTTTTTTATTTTGTTTTCACAGTAGAAATTAAGTAAAACATTAAATAGAACGATGAATTTTACTGATACCCCAGAAATTTGGGCAGATTTATGTTGTTTCCTAGACGTGCATCGGTGTCGAATATATCCTGTACGTTGTAACATTCACTATCTGTTTGGCAAATAAGTGGTTGATCTCTCAGGCCTCAGTTACTAAGCTGTCACATCCGAAGTTACAGTCTTGATAGGGGCTCATCAATATTATTGTGAAGCTTCTAGTAGGGTGCGGGTCGAATAATCTTGGATGTATTTTTAAAATGCCATACACTGTCAAAATGTTTAATTCGAGCAACTTTGATGTCAAATTGTGATTTGAAGCGCCTGTTGGCGCGGGGGAGCGAGCAGTGGCGCAGGGAAGCGGCTGGCTGTGGACCCACGCGGGACCCGCCATTATCTCATTGGCTGCCTGTTTGGCGCTGTGACGGCGCGCAGCAGGATGTTTGACCTGCCAGCAAACATCGCGCCGTCCTTGTAACTGCCGTGGGTGACCACGGCCGAGGTCGTCCGTATCACAGCTCTTCCTGCCCCGCTCTGACATCACGCTACGCTATTGAGAAGTCGCCTACATACCTGCTGCACGCGCGCTTCGTGCAGTTACGGCGGTTCTCTGCTTTCAAAGCACCGACACTTTCGCATGGAGAAATACATTTGAGCGAAATCCGATTTTTTTGCGTTCCCGTTGAAGATACCACCACGGAAATATTTTGAACAGAAAAATACGTGCTTCTTTGTTATCGTTTCCGGGAAGATCAGCAATCTTAATAATTACATAAAAAATTACCTAAAAACTAATTGTTATAATTGCATCAATTCAGAGCTTTAGAGCAATATTTCTCACACTTAGGTCATTGTTTCAAAATTTCACAATTGGCTTTTTTTAAGGTCATATTTCACAATAGTTTTTTAGTTCATTATCTGAAAGAGATTTATACAAGGATCACGTTAGTGTAAATGTTTGTAGTTATCAAAATGTAGTACCGACAAGTCTAAATTTCGGAATATGGGAGATCAAGTTTCTATGCTCCTCATTTTGACTTTGCCAAATCAATGTTATCATGTTATCTATATCACATACACAAAATATTAATTTAGTTACTAGGATATTTAACAATCGGTACTCGGGTACTGGCATCCTGAATCTATTTTAAAATAGTGTTCGTAATAATTTTAGGTATTTTTATTCGTCCAAGAGAAACTAATAAGTATTAGTATTATTTTATCTCGGACGAGTAACAATGTGTCGGCAAAAACATCAATACATATTTTAAATAGTTTCAGGATGTCGGTACCCGAGTATCGATTGTTAAACATCCTTGATACTTAATTATTAATATATCGTCTACATGATATAGATCACAATGACTTATGATTTAGTTGGCAAAGTAAATTAGGAGCATAGAACTTAGACTCCCTTATTCCCAAATTTTCAACAAATATGTGCATTTATGTTGTCCTTTTATAAATCTCTTTAAGATAACAAAATAAGAGTTATCGTGGAATATGGCTTTAAGGAGAGTTCGCCATCAATTTTGTGTATTTAAGAGAAGTCTGCATAGAACGTTTACAAAAATGTGTAGTTCGTAATTAATGTACACGTTTTATGTCCAACCAATCACGCGCAAATAAAAATTAACTTCATTTTAGTAAATTTGTGATTAATTCGTAAATATAATAATATAGACGTATTATTTAAAGGAGCAAAAAAGAAAAACGCAGGTTCCCTTTTAGAAATTAAATATTTAAATAAATGTGATATATAATATTTTTTCTTCTTTTTTCATATAGTCCTTTTAGATAAGTCTTTGCGTTCACGACCCGAAACAAAGTATTGCCATTTTTTACACGTTAATACATCCAGGATGTTTCTACACGATAAGTACACGATGACCACGAATCATTCCGTGAAATTTCCTTCTTTCATTTCGATACGTACACGTTCATTACGTGCACGTCAATAGACGTTTAAGCTCCGTGTTTGACGTCGAATGGCTAGTGATTAGAGTGGGCTCCGAACCACATGACTGCTCGAGGCTCGTGAATTGAGCCGCACCGGGGGCTGGGTGCCAAACCTCGTAAAGACGGCCTCCTCGCCGCATAAGAGCGGCGTCTCTACGACCGCAGGTACCAAGGATGCAGAAGTAAGGACGACACTGGCACACGCGCCCTGTAGTTAGGGCCAGCGATATTTCGCGAAAATATTTCCAGCCAAGCTATATTTCCTAACACTGTGTGATCATTTACCTTTCTTGATTAGACCAATGTTTTGGTATGTGGCAACTGTTTGCACGCAATGACTTAGGTCCATTGCTTAAGTTACCAAATGTTGCGTGGCCCAGACAAATACAAAAACTGTTTCTCGTGCACACAGCAACCATGAGCAAGAGTAAAATTGCTATTATGAAATTTTAACCGACTTTCATTTGGAAAGATATGCTTATAAAATCGTGCTGCCTTCTGTAGTAAGTATGTCTGCCCCCTCCCAAAGGAAAAAAACCTATCTTCTGTAGGTATTTATAAAACAACGACTGTGCAGACTTCTCATTGCGGATGCGATGTATCAATCTTAAAGATGACGTTATTAATCTAAAGATGACGGAACGATCTAAACTTGACCTATCAATCCACCATACTTTTCTGTCATTATGGCATATGGCATTATGGCATGCGGATCTCATTCCACTTCTTCCCGCCTGATAATTTTGCACTAGTTCTGCGCATATTGTATAGGCGGAAATGTTGAAAAATGTAATTCTATGTAGGCCTACCGTATTTACTCTCATAATAACCGCCACCGCATAATGCCCTCACAAATGTGATAGTAATTTATGCTATATTGTATACGCCTACCCCAATAGAGGGAAGAAATAACGTGAGTACATCTTAAGATGACTTCATGCAATTTGTTTACTCACCATTCAAAATGTCCAGCAGATTCACTATAATTCCGAATCAGTGAAAATTGAAATATTTCAATTGGTCACAGCACCAACGACTGAACCTACGGTCATTCCTGAGGCTTTCTGCTGTTGAATCGGTGAATTTTTGTTGAAATGCTTCACCAACTTAACAAGTGGTTTTATTTCACTGAAAGTGCACAACTGATTACGAGTGACTTAAGTAGGCGATGACAAAATAGTGAGCTCCGAGGACAGTCACTGCAAATTTTAATGCAATCCAGCTTTAGTGTACATGCGTGTTCTATCGCGTTTGCGCAAGGCGCAATTTCCGGCACTGACATGCTGTGAATGGTCATTATAACGAAGAAAAGACCAAATGGCTGCTGCGTCTTCTGCTAATGTTTATATGGGGTAAGTAAATTTACCATTTTGCTTTTGTGTTCCATTGCCGTTGTTGAACTTGCTGATTTTAGACTTGCATTATTAAATGTTCACTAGTTGTAATATTGCATGTACCAGTTCTACAGTATTTATTTCACAATGTATATTTTCTGAATTAGAATCCAAGTATATAGTTTGGGTTCAGTAAATTCTTATATTTGTTGTTAACTCTAATTACTAATAAGGCTTCCTGAAATTTATTCCTTTAGTGTTTCGATGCCGTTGATCGTCAGTGGGTTGCGCGCTCGTCTGTTGTGCGAGGGGTTCCGGGTCCGAATCCTGGCGAGGGCACGAGTGTTTTGTTTTGGTTTCGTGTTTGTGTAACGAGTATGTGCCACTTTTCTTCGTAACGCTTTCTCCAAGCTACACTAAATATTTGCCAATTATTACCAAATATTGTTAAAAAAATGGTCAAATAACACGATTTTGTCTGTAAAATCGATTACTAGTACGTATTGTAGTAATTTTGTGTTTTACATTCTGCAACTCGAAGCTGACAAATTACCAAATACAAAATTCCAAATAACTTTAGCATAACTTTTACTGATTTTTATGTTAACTACACTCACGGGCGAGGTAGCTGGAATAAATGACTGTGTATTGTACTTGCGATAACTACTCTACAAATCAGTAGACTGAAACGTTCGTAAAAACAGGTATTTTTTCATTATATAATTACTTTTTTTTTAGAAAGAATGTCACGGCATAATTTTATAATTTGCTATTTTAATTTTGAAACGTTGCTAAAACAATTTACAAAGGTTTAAATAAGGTCGTATCATGGTTTTAATTTTGAAATCATAATTTACAACATTATTCACTCGTAATTGTATTTTTAAGTGATTATTTTTTATTTTGTAGTCAATGCTTAAACACGTATTCACTAGTCTTTGAAAAATACATTTTCTTATTGCAGGTGTGATTGGAAATTTAATTGATTAATTTGTTTGTGTTGGTATTCCGGCGACATTTGAAACGCGCTGCGTGGTTCGTATGTTTACCTTCGTTGTCTTCACGCCTGGTTAGTAAAGTGTGTAATGTTTTATTTCTTTAATTTTATTTTAGTAAATAATTGATTTTCTTATTGTAATGTTGTCTTATTTATTTCGTTAACGTGCTGTGTAAATGTTTTCGGGCAGGGGTGGGCTAAATTAGTTTAGTTTCCCTTATTTATTTTGTGATGAACTATGTTTACATAGGCCTATACGACTTGTGGTTTTGAAGCAAAACGCTTGTCGATGTTTTGTAGCAATCTTGCCACAGTGCAATAGTACCATTATTGCCTATGAATAAAGCTATAAAAAAAACGGTATTAGATTTTGTAGAAAATTTGCATTTGGGCCTAACCTTTCCGTATTGGGCTGTGAAGTATTATGTACAAGAAAAAGAAATATTAAAAATAATGTGCCTAAGGGTTATTGAAAATTTGGCTTATACAATCAGCCTGATTTTGTGGAAAACAATTATTGAAGTAGGTAGTGAGGTGGACAGTGATTTTTCTCTTGTAATTTCAGATAATTGATGGATTTTGTTTTAATATGGGCAGCAACATGAGTTGTGACTCAGCAGAAAAGCTGTTACAACACATTGGATTCAAGTATATAACATGAACTGGCTTTTTTGTAGCTGTACAGTACACAATTCCTCATAATGATTTTAATGCACTTTTTAATAGCTTATAGCATGCTAAAGTTAGACAAAATAGGTTATAAACTTGGACTGTAGGCCTAGTGTTAAGATACCAGATTTTACCCATATCCGAAAGCACTTCATTTTATTCGATCAACTCTGAAACAACCCTGCTCAACCCCAGGGTAAACTGCAGCAGACGACGAAAGTGAAATAATGCAAAAATAAGTAAATAAACAAACATTAGCATGGGGGCACAAAAGAGAAATCGTGATAAAATATATTGCATATCTCTTAGATGAAAATAGGGAGGTATTTTTCAGGTCGAAAAGTCACCAGTAGTACGTGAAACCACAGATAAAGGTATAATATACGTATTCATGTTTTTATTTTTGAAATGTTGCCGTCCCGCAATCCTGTATTTGTTTGCAGCGCTCTTACATAATCTGGTAACCTGATATAAACAGAGTTTACCTTGTTACTTCTATCAGGTTGGTATTTGTAAGCGTACGTAATGCAGTTAGCGGACATGGTTTCTGATTTTTGTTTGGAGATAAGAGCTATTCGTAGTTGATCAGTATTTTTGGTAGAATAGCAGAAAGCAAATGTGTTAACAAGTTTTTTTTTGGCTATGAGGATAATGAAATGTGAGGTGAGGAAATGCAGGTAATGTTAACATAAGTTAAGATAGTATAGTGGTAATGTTTCAGTACAGCGACTTTTGGTAAAAAAAGGAAGAAAAAAAATTGTAAATGGTTTATTTGGTACATCCAAGGTTGCTTATTCATTCATGAGATGGCAAGGTTTTGTATTATCTACACCCTAAGAAACTCAATAGTTGGGAGAACTTCGAAGGCCAGAGAACGTTTGTTGTAAAAAATGTCTAAAAATACAATGTACAATCCAAAAATATGAAAAATTCTCTAACGCCTTTTAAGGGGAACACTAGACCTGCCAACTTTGACGTATGTTCATATGTAATTTTTACGAAACAATGAAGATTTTACTGTTAAATTGAAGCAGCTCATATATATATAGATATACATATATATAAATATGTATATATATATATATATATATATATATATATATATATATATTTCCATTATGTTTTGAAATTTCGCAATTAACCATCACATACTAGCCACATGTATTGAAATAAGGGCTATAGATACCATAAATGTGGTATGTATATCGTACTTTTCACCGAGATGCCTTGTACTACGTAAGAAAATAAGCAGAAAGGACAGCAGTTTAGCAAAATGTTGTACTTTATTTTTGTCTTTTGCACCATCTTTGTTGTAGGGTATCATATTATTTGCACGTCACAAGTAAGTAATTCAGTGTGTAAGATGGTTACCAGAGCATCCAATGATTGTCGAGTAGCCAATATTTTACCAAAATATTATGGGGCATTGATTGTTTTAAGCCAAATCAAAATTGAATAAAACGAACAGTTTTCTTGTTATTTAACAAAATTCTTTAATCATGAAAAACTATGTGATGTTAAAGTAAGGTAATCTTAAAGTTGTTTGTAGGATTATTTTACAGCTAATTCGTAGCCATATGCTGGTATGTTTATAACCTTGCAGTGTTGAAAACATGTGGTTACTTACAACATACTATTACAACATAATCTCTGAAGTCGTATTGGTTCTTTTGATGCCACACAATAGTGGTGACGGAATATATTGTGTCGTGAAGAAAACATAGAAATCTGTTTATTTAGGATGCCGGTAAGAGCTGCGATATAGTGAATACTTCTTAAAAAGTGTGTTTTGCAACTTGACAGTATTTGCAGTCAAATAGAGTAACTAATTAGTAATTGTTTCAAAAGTGATGTTCATAAATAACTTGACCAGCATTTATATTCAGTTAAAATTGTAGTGTTTATATGAAATGGGATAGGCCTATGACAAGTTGTAAACTGTATAATCAGCAATAACTGCAAGTATAAACTTGGCTTCTCTGTGTGCAAGTATACAAAATATAAACCATGTATGTAACACAAACCACATCGACATAGTTTGATAAGTATGCTTATTAGTGTTTTTAGTAGTATAAGCAAGTTAGCAATCAAATGGCTTTACAATACGACAAAGAAACATAGTATTGACCATGCGAGCTTTTAATTATGGTCGGGAAACCAAAGATTTAAAATACTAGCCACAATGAAAATTAATGAGAGTTATTTTTCAAGTAAACATTTTTCGCAATATTTTTAACACTTTACGAGTTTGTGCGTTCGTAGTGCAATGGTAGCATGTCTGTCACAGAAGAACTGTTGCATTTTCGTCATGACTTCAAAACTCCGCAGACACCAATTATTATTTTTTTAATAATTGAATTGACTCAAAACTTTGCGTTATGAATAATTATTTTGGGCAAAATGTTAAAATTAACATGAGTACTTGAAAAAAAAACTAATCTTTTAGTCGTGACTTTACATAGTTTTCGAAATACTGAAAATACATCAGTAAGTTTTATACTCTTCTAATGACAAACAGTAATAAAGAAATATTGTCATGTGCTAGTTTTTAATAGACTTACACAAGTCATTAGTTAAAAGCAGTTCTCAGAGTGGGTTTCATATTGACTATGAACCATACACTTGTTTGCGCACCCACAGAGTGTGCGTAAAGCTTGTAAGTTGACTGCTGTCATATAATAGAAATCTTCCATGCTGGCCCGCACAGCAGCTGGCATGCCAGCTCATGCACCAGACCATATACAGGCTTATACAAGACCAAGCACAGCACCAGGTATCAGGTAATATCAGCTTAAGGCTCCCGCCTACCTTGAACGTGGGAGCGATAGGAGAGACACAGCCACGCACATAAAGTACGCCATCGCCACTAAGCGCAAGGCTCTGAACTGGTGTGCAGTGTTCTAGCCGCACTACATGTACCTATGGGGCTTTCAGCGGTGACGTTATTTTATTGATGAAAAGTCTGTAAGAAGGTTTAGTGCAAGGCCCTTGAGTAGTTCTGTATGCATTTGATACTTATTTTTATAACGCTTTGAAAAAGCAATTTTTAACCATTTTGCAGTATTCTGAAACGGTGTTTCTAACATGCGTGATATTTTGAAAGTACTCAATAGCCCTCGTGTGTTTTAAAACACTGCATTGCATTCCAAGTGCCAGGTAGGCGGTAGCCTTAAGGGACAATGTATATAATACCTGAAATGTCGAAAATTGGTCATAAGGATACTGCTAGCATCTCTAATTAGTTTAAGCTTAATTTTAAAAAAATAAAAAAAATAGAGTGAGCAATAGATGGGGTTATGTTAGAAAGCTAAATTGAAAAATGATGAGGAAAAAGGTGTATCTGATAAATTAACAGTTGCCAAGTATCACACACTACAAAAATCGCTAAAAAAAATCACAAAAATGTGTCTCTAACCCACTTACACGAAAAAAAAAATACTTTTAAGCCCCTCATTTTCTACATTAATGAATTACAATTTTTTCAGTTTGAATTAATCTAAGATAGTAAGCGAATAAATTATTCAAGTGATTTTCTTTTCCTGGCCATACCAACCAACGATAGTAGGATAATGTAATTTAATAAAAATTTCAACAAATGGGCACAGTTTACCCCATGCTCATGACACTAATGCTGTCCAAAATCTTCGTATAGTACACATGGGCTTTATGTTGAGTAAGTACACGGAATTGCTTACTATCTGGATGTACTTGCGTACTTGTTGCGGTCGCCATCCTTCTTTGCGAGTGTTTTAATATGGTAATGTAAATAGTTTGAAAATTAACTTAAATAGTAAATGTGTAGTTAATTTTATCATAGGCAAAAACTTTTGGAACTTTTTCCCCCACGAATAGTTAGCATAAATAGGTGCGTGTGTCCTTTTATTAGCAGTGTCAGTTTACCACTGTGTCTGTGTGTTGTGTAAGAATGTTTATAAAAAATTTTTAATGATGTTGCAGATACTGTGAATGAAACTAATTTTACCGTCAGACATGCACAAGTCAGCCATAAACGTTTCTTTGAAAAATACAGTTCCAAATCACAGACTATGGAACATAAAAGAACAGGATTTTAGACGAGGACCGACATCTACTTGATTTTGTTGGGTAAATGGTAAGCTAATTTGGTTACTTGTGTGTATTTAAACATTTCATTGCTAAATTGTTAACATTCCTTAGTAAACTGAGGATTGGCCAGTAATATTTGTCCTATATGAGAATACTAGGGCCATCACATTTTCTTTACACTTTTTGTGATTTTTTATCATATTAACTTTTCATAAACGTGCCAGAAAAAGTGTTCAAGATCATTTAATAAAGGGAAGTGAGGTCCATTTTAGCCTACATAAACAGTTATCAATATTGCCTTGCCTAAACTAACGTGGAAATTTATTCCGTCCATGAGTTCTGAATTGCTGCATAAAAATGAAAGTAATAGTGGGTTTTTGCTTTTTAAATAATCTAATCCAGGTTGACCAAATACGACCAGTTGCCATGGAAGAAATACAGCAGCAGAACCAAATTGTTCGATAACTCTCTTGTTCGAGCATCGAGATGGCAGGAGGTAAACAGATAAAACTAGCTAAGTGCTACTCGCAAACCATTTAAATTGTGCATATGCATTCAATTGCAACATTTATTTTTATTTGATAAAAGCATTCTAGTGAAAAAAAAATGTTATGGCAAGCATCAATGCAGAACATACTTATATTAATGTTTAGTAGCATCTGTATGTTTTCTGCCTGTAATGACTCTGCAGCAAGTATTTTTCCACTAACAACTTGTGTGAAGTACCACCATTGCAGTAGGACAAGTGAACATGCTGCATTAGTGCAGCACTTGGCAGCTGAATGTGCTCTCTCTACGTCTTTCTGGTTATGGCAAGAGCCATAGCTACATACAATATCTGGCTTTGTTCCGATTACGGTCTGATTAAGAATTAAGTATTGCTTAGCGACATTTACTGTTTCTCTGCATATGATTAAGAATAGGTTCCAATTACCAGACTAATCAGAGCATTTCAATAAATATGGGGGTCATTCTGGGCTGATGTGAGGTAATGTTTGTGTACTTAGATTGTGTCAAATGGGAGCGATATTGGGGTGGGTACCTACATACTCGTATACATGAAAAAAAATAGGCTAGAAATACTTTTTTAGTGGTGAAATAAGCCGATATTGTATAACGGTAATTAAATATTACTAATTCTATAAAATGACTACTTTATGCCGGAGCTTAAACAATACCATAACTTTAGAAAATCAGGCATAGTTTATTCACTAGTACATTAAAATGTTTTGGATTTTGTTTTAAAGTATCGGGAAAAAGTTATTTTGTCAGTTTTAAATTATTACAAATGTTTTCGCAAAGGTCTGCACACTCGTAAAATTACGTGATTTGGACAGTAATTTCATTATGAAAAAGGAGATGGATCCGTGACATCGGCTAATAAAAAATTAATATAAGTATTCGTGAGCACATATTTTTTTGAATTACATGTAATCTTCGTCGTTTAATTAATAAATATGTGGTGCAACGCGCTGTACTTAAGATGTACACTGCTATAAATAAATAATTATAACACATGTATCTTAAAATTGGATACAGTTAGCCATCTGGGAGAAGCTCATATGTTTTTAAAATGAAACGCATTAGACATGTTAAAATTTCACCAAATTCTGTTTGGTATTAAGGCCGTACAAGGAATTTTTTGTTGTTGCTTGTGAATATCTTGCAGAGTGCCTAGTCATTGCACTTTGGGGCATGATTCGGCTAGTAAATGGACAACAATATTAATTAAATAAATATTCTGGCCTCTGGGCTGTAAAATTGTGTTGCTTCTATGTTTAGTTACACATTTTCTTGTCATTTTCTGCTTGTTATAAATATGTGTTAATTTATGTAGCCGTGGTGCTATCTGTGGGAACTTGTTCAAAGTTGTTGGGGTCATTGGAAAATTAGACACACGAGAAAGTGTGCTTGGATAGAAATGTAACTTTTATATAAACAATCATGTTATTTTGCCAGGCCTTTTATCTATTGTAGCGTATTTTCATAGTGATCACTCGATATTATATTTCAAACCTGTTTCGTATCGAGACGTTATGAGGCTAATGTTGCTTTCGAAGTATTGCTAGTATTCCACATTCAAGCAGGCATGATTTCTTTCTCACGCTTGAGTGATGTGTTCATATTAATATATTGGAAGTATGTGGGTAATATTTCCGTAGTTAAAATTACGTACATACATTAGGAAACAATTTGTCGGCACTTTATTTAGTAACTAGTAATTGTGTTGTACTGTCCTAGTGCCAGATGTGTTAGCATGCCACACATATTTTTTAAGTCGTGAAATATGTATTGAAATATTTCTACGTCTCAAGTATACGTAATATGTAATCATTAAGACAACAGTTCTAAAAAATTCTTTGTTTTGGAATAATATGTCACAAAACCACGCAAAAGTCTATATTAATTTGCATTGGTTTAGCTGTCTTGTTTTTAGTAACACAAATACTTTCATACCTAAAAAATGAATACAATATAATCTGAATTAGTAAGGTTTCCTGGTCAAAACCATTAATTAATGGTGCTTCCTTTTGTGTTTTTAAAACATCACTAAAGATTTGGGATGGGTGAGTTTTATTCTACAGTTTCAAGTTGAGTTGTGTGTAACTAGAGTCAATTCAGGTATAAAACTGTCGAGTCAAATCAATTTTATTCCACAAAAAGTCTATAGGATAAGCATTTTTAACAATATTATCAAAATATATGGTAACCTGTCAAGTTCGTCCGTAATAATATGGCCATATTTTCTGTCATACATTTGCAGGCTAAAGAATAATATTTTACACTAAAATGGGGCGCTTCACTTCACTGTGATATGATACCGGATGGAAGGTTATAAGCCAATGCATGTTATGTATGTAAACCGTGCTGCAACTTTCCATAATGTTATGAGCATTGCAGTGTGTGTGGGCTTTTTGAGGCATGTTTGCCTAAAATGAAAACTACTCAACCAATTTCGCTCGAACAAAAACAGAATTTATTCGTGCAGTGTATACAAACTGAAAATGGCCACACGCATGCATATTACCATGTGAACTACGTAATGTGCGGAATATCCTTATATTACAGAAGCACGTGGGATACCAACAGCTGCGTGTATATTATATTCATTCGCTGCAAAGTATTGCAAAGTGTCTCAAAGTATTACCACATCAATATTGCCCATATAAAAGAAGTCGGCTGAGAAGAATTATAAAATGGACGAAATAAGCACAATTAAATAAGCCCGCACCCAACCATTAAACGATAACTAATTTTGTTGTCATTTGAAGAAAACAGATAGCATCCGAATACTATTTCAGTACATCGAAATGTACTTCAATTAATATTTTATTTGTATTCTGCCTGAGATTTTGCAGAATATCAGTAATACTGTTCAGTTAAGAGTTGGATGCACAATCATAACACCAATATGTAGCATATTAACACAAACTAATCCATCATATATGGTGGACTGGTCAGCCGTCAGGATTGGAAGCCGTCAGGTGGCTTCAGATATCGTTGTTGCAATACATCTCGAGTGTTACTGAGTGTTGCCTAATATTTGAAGTTATTGTTTTCGTTTCAGTGCAACCTTTAAGGTCAGTACTATAAAATTCGCGAATCATGAAAGGTGAAGTTGAGATGAGGTAATCGAACTTTGGCATGTCAGCATATAATTACTGGTGCTTTATTTGTTCAATTTACTATCTCAAAGAATCGAAACTTGACTTGCAGGTTCACTAACTTGATGTCTGTTGGAAACATACCCAACCTGAATGGTCGATCTGTGGTAGTTCGACTCAACTTTTGAGTCTCGACGAATCACTAAGTAGGTAGGCAAAATAAATAACTTAATCTCACTATTCAACCCTTGACCTACTTAGCATGGCAAAGCTTGGACACAGTCAAAACGAGCACCATCTTGTACAAGTTTTTTGATAACATGGTGATAATTCAGATTAATATTTCATCTAAGAATCAGTTTTCAAATCATAAAACGACAGTTTACGTGTTATCATTGAAGTCATTACTGCAAGTTTAGCCATTCAAATGCTTTCACAAAGTTATTAATTTGCACTAACAATTTTTTCCTTCTCAAAGTAGGTTTGGACACCTGTGCCCTTTCCAACTCTCTATTAATCACATGTTAAGTACAGTAATCTGCATTTTAACGACTAGGGTAAAGTTTCGTAAGTTTGAGTTTAGCCGTTTTGTTTGTATAGGCTGTGTACGGTTGTATGAGTACTTTTCAAATCAACCTTTGAAAATGTCACGCCCCTGCCTGCTTTATTGGGTACACTGACTGTCATGCACTCAGTAAATTGGGTAACGACGGATGTAAAGTAGTTACATTTTTTTTATAGATTTGAAATTGCTAAGTAAATATTTGTGAATGCTGAAATTATTTATTTTGCTTTGGTTTTTTCAATTCTCATAACTGTAAGAATGAGGACATTTGCAAAATATTTATTTTTCTTTTAATTTCGCTGTCTCCCTTGACCATTACAATAATAAAGTGATCAGACCCATGACCATGATAATTTCACGTTAATTGTTTCAACTTTGTTGTTTTATTTGCCATGACTACAGTTTTGGATATGCTTAGGGCCCTCTGATTTTCACGAAATGATTTCAGCAGTAGCTGTATTTCAAAACACTGAAGTTCAATTTCATTTCCTTGATTGGATGATTTCAACTGTTGTGGGTCTGAGGTATGTGCTTATGAATCGTGGATATTAAGTGTCTTAAGTGACTAAATACCGATTGGTTCAATCAAGTAAGAAATGTCATATTTAAAAAACAAGCAGCCAATAACCAAATGAAAGCTGCAAGTGCAGACATAGGATAGTATTAACTATTGCGCACAAAAATATTTTTGCAAATAATTATACAACTTATTCATAAGTATATTGGTTGACAAAACTGAACATGATTACGAAAGCCCACATATACACAACAGAACATCAATAACTCTGTTTGGCTGTGGTATCACCGATAAAAAAATCTTTCGTGTTTTTACAGTATGTAGACTATTTATTTGTGTGCCGTGGATTTTAAATTTGTGGGACATTTCGAATAACTTTTAATGTCAAATGTGATACGCGATCATTGTGGTGGATGAATCTGACGTGGTGTATCGAAAGTACGCCTAACCTCAAAAATTCTGTAATTCACTAAACAAACAAATTGTTAAGAATGAAACAGTTGTTAATACACAATCCTTTTTAGTTTTTAATACAATTTTTAAAAAATGTTTATAAAATGATTTTTTAAATAATTTTAAAAATATAAAAACCAATATGGCAAATGGGTACCTATTATGTATTCAAATTTAGCGTTTACGTGTGAATAAAGTTGTATAAAGTAATTAAACAAATTTGCATGGTGTATATGCAATTACTTTGTCATCGAAGAACAGGGAAAAGGAGATGAGGATCAGAACAGACACTGAACCGAGAGAAAGTTGCAAACTACCCCATCACTAGATTTTTTTAAAAATTATTTTATGTTTACACACAAGTTCTGCAAAATCTTCCTGTAATAGTGTATACTATCCTTAAGTATGATTTAAGATTACCTGTGTGCCTAATTAGAAGATATGGTAATACCTATTTATGTCTCCTATAATTTTTGTTTCAGTTGCTTTCAATATTTTACTAGGGGGAAAACTGGTACTGTAGCATAATTCTTAAAATGATCGGTTTAAAAGGGAATTTGTTTTGTTTAGAGGTACTTTGTTCATACGGGTGTACTGATAGATCTCGGTGCTTTGGTGCCACATTTCTGTTTATTTTAACAGACATAAAATTAACGTAGAGCTGTAAATATTAGCATAAATAAATGTATGTTTGCAACAGCAACTTAATTTATAGTAGAGATTTTTTTCTAGTTGTTACATAATTGTTAAATTATCCATACAATTTTTTGTAAAACCTGCTGTGAATATCTATTTATTGTACCCTTCAAAAATAAAAGAATTTAACTGTGGCTTGTGTGATATATTTGCAAATTAATGTAATTTTAATGTGCCATAAAAGAATAACCATAAAAGAATAAAATTTCCACAAAAAGTAGTGACCACCTAAACTGAGAAGTTGGGCAATGTTGTAAGTAGAGGAAATTAAATTATACCTGCTTTTCATTAATTTTATGTCTTAACAGGCATTACAGCTTTTACCATTCGCTGCTGGATCAGTGTTAATTACACTTTTTTCCTACTATTCAGTGGCAAAGCATTGATTTTTATTTCCTTTGAGGCAGTTTGTGTTCAGCTATTGAGCCCAGGTGACAGATAGTAGTAAATATGCTCATCATGGCCAACATCTGTGTATGAGTAATGCTAAATCGATTTTTTTCGCATTCATCATCCTAACTACATATGCGTAACTGGTAGATTTTATCCCAATAGTATGTTGACAACCTCATTGTTCCCTTATAACATCTGTACTGCTGGTGTATCAGTAACAGTATTATAACTGAGTTCGTTTGTAAATTAATTTTTAGTTAATTAATGGAATATGGGTTTCAATATTGGGTAATATACATGTGATTTTCTTGTAATATGCTTCTGTGGCTTATATTGTTCTGGCATTAACACAATTGACTGTTCTGCTGCAGGATGGAAAAAACCTTCATGACATGGTTACAAACAAGAAGGAAGCAAGCAGTGGCAATGTTCAGCTGTACATTATTTCTGCGGGAGAGCCATCAAACCAATATTTTGTAGTTGCGGATGGCACAATCATGTCATTGGCAAGAAAAGAAAATCCCTTACGTGTGTTTGATGTTGTTTAAATGGTGTTACGTGTGCAATTTGTGCTACGCACATTCACTAGAATTTTTGTAAAACTTCATTGAAAGCATAGTGTTCAAAATAGAAGGTACAACACCAAATAAATACTGTTTCAGCACTTTAAACATTGCACTCATTAACATTTAAGTGACTAAATTAAAATTAATTTTGGCTGGTTTGAGACAATTTTTGTTTGGCTGTTGAGCCCAGGTGACAGCCAGTGGGGATGAATGTGATACAAAAAACTTAACTTTCATCATATATTGAAAACTGTTGGTCTCACCAGTTTCAATGTATGTTATGGAAACAATATTTTGCCCAGTAGTCCGTATATATTTTCCGTTTTAATATCAAATCAAAATTGGAATAATACTATAGCCAGATACTTCTACTGTCTGTAGTGAAAATGTAAATTTACAACGTACAAATGTTTCTCCAAAAATTGGTATTACAAAGTAAATAAAAAATACAGTGCATTTTTTTACAAATTTTAAATCCATAAGAAATGCAACTGGTAAATATTCAGTAGTCTTTGAATACTTTAGTTGGCATTGTCCACGTAAATACCATTGTATCTCAATCACCCCATGACTTTCAGCACTAATTTCTCACAAACTATAGAATGTAGAGTAGTAATATGTAAATGAATGTTTGATTCTTCTAGATTTATATAAAATATTTACATTACATTTTTTTGCTAGGAAAAATTGGTGAACTCAAATTCTATTTTAACTCGTACTATATCCAGAGCAAAATTATGTTTCTAAAGCTGTTGTATCAGTAAGTGATGTAGCCAAGTTTGTAAATAACTTAATTATTTAATTGATTGTCATGCTAGATTTATGTAAAAAAAAGTAACTGAATTATCTGAAATAAATAATGGATAACAGCATAATTTTTTTGTACTTTGTGAAATAACATATAATAAATCCCTTTTTTACACTTCTTGAGAAAATAATGTTGCAAAATGCGGACATTAAAAACAATTTAAATTAATACTATATCAATATTAAATAGGGCAAAAAAGTGGCATGAAATGACTCGAAGTATAAAAATGGGTTTGCATATTTTTGAAAACCTTTTCCTTTTGTAGTTGAAACAAGTTAAAACCTTTTTTATGCAGGTAATTGTCAGTTTCTGCACACACACAAATGTCTGGAAGTAGCAGTCTGCATGTGTGCAATATTTAGAACAAGTTTGGCTTGAAGCTTTAGTCTGATTTTCTGTTCATAGTGACAGATATGAGTATTGCTTATTGTTTCATCTCCATATAATGCTTTGAGAAATATTGTGTCTTACATTACTTATTATGAATACGTAGCTCAAAAACAAGTTGTGCTTATTTCTTAAGTATTCATTCACAAAAGCATTTTTTATTAATTTAAGCAAATTTTTGAAGACTGGGTTGTTTGTGAACTTGAGCAATAATTTGTTGTATTTATAGCCATACAGTTATGTATCCTTACACAAACTGAAAATGGCATACATTTCGGAAGTGTACAGAATCATGATTATTTGAGCACTATCAATTCATGACTTGTACTTAAGTTGTACTTCAAGAAATATCATGAGATTGCGTGATACAGTATACACCACTTTATAATGGTGATTGCAATTAAATGACAAAATACATTGTTCCAAGTCACAAGTACTAGGTGGTACATAAATTGAAAAGTTTACTTAAATACTTTTCCTTTCACTACTCTTTTTGTAAGTTTATAATCATCTAATGAATTAAAAATGTCAATCATTTGGCAATGCAGCAAATTCTGTCTATTAGGGACAATTTTTACCATGGTTAGACATAGGTATGAAGTCATCCTAAAATGTTTTATTCTGAATGAAAAATTAGTAGGTACAGATATCTTTCAGTTTAACGGGTTTCAAGGAACTGGGGATAACAAATTATTTAAACTGAACAAGTTCTTAAACCGAATAATGAAAAGTTTAGGACTTTGCTGAAACCAGGAAAATTCATTATAAAAGTGACAGTTGTTAAACCGAGAGATTACTGTACTTTCAGAGAAACTTACCGTGAATGGATGGCTGAAATATTCATTTAGAATGCTGAGCTAATTTTCACTTTACAAAGAGTAGCAGCGAAATATCAATGTAGTTGTAACTGTATCTATTAACACTGATTGACAGTTCTGATTTCTGGGTGTCGCTCGATATAAATTACATTGATATCAATGAAATTATTATAGTTGCCGAAAGTAAGTTGTGGCAGATTTACCACTATCATTGCTGAAGAATTTGCTTCACTGATCTAAAGAGAACGAATACTCCATTTCCAGTATCACAGCTGATAAATTTGACAAATTGTACTGAAATTCCAGTGAAATGATTACTGATTTTCTTGTATTACTACTGACAAATTAAAAACACATGACTAAAATTTCAGTGAAATGGACACACTAATCAAAAATAAATTATCACTGATTTCCTGTCTTACGATTGAAAAATTTAACACACGTCATCAAAATTTCAGTTAAATGGTTGGATGAACAAAAATAAATTATGACTGATTTTCCAGTATCACGACTGATAAATTTGACAAATACCTCTGATACTTCAGTGAATATATTGCACTGTTAAATGGTAAATAACAATTAATTTTTCTGAATGACTACTGATAAATCTAACTAATATCACAAAACTTTTAGTGAAAATGTTTCACTGACTCACCAGCAATGTCTTCCGATAGCATCAGTTATTATTTTTCACCGATTCGTTTAGTTACAGCTGACTTTTTCCCATTTGTGCGATTCTGACCAATTCAATTACTCATATTTCATAGAAAATCGGTGATTTTTCACCAGTTCAGATCTATAGTGTACGTTCCACATATCAATCGAGATATTTTTACTTGTTCATTCAGTGATAGAGATCGACTGCTCTTTTTCGAATGTTGCATCTTCACTGCATGCATATCTATGGCATGTGTTCACGATTCGCCGTAGAGAAGACCACCTGACATCAAAAAATACTTTATCTGGACTTCAACTTTAGAAAATTATATCTACGTTTGTAATGTGGGAGTTAAAAAAAACTAAGTCAAGGAAGAAAATATTAAAATAATTGCGTTCCCAAAAAATTGCGCTGCCTTTCACCGCGACGTGTCGCTCTTGTTATGACTTCTCATGGTCTTTTCTCTATTTGTGGCAGATAATAGTGAATATATAAAATTTTAAACAGAAGAAGCTTGTTTATTGAGCTGAGAAACGGAGCTGTTGCAACAAAATTTTCTAGTTGTAAAACAATAAATATCGTCACCAGTCATCGGGAGACGTGAATGCCACCATCATAGAAATACCCATATTGTAGTAAAATATTTGACTGCCTTGGCATTATTTTGCTATTATTAAGTATTCATAAATTTTGCGTCATTTAGGCTATAGTATTTCACAGTAGCTGGAAGTGTTACCTCAATTAATTATTACTTTTTAGACTTCTACAAATGTTGCTCGCACCCCATACATTAGGGCAAAAATTTGGACAAATAGCTGGGTTTATTAGATTAATTACGGGATATGTACTAATAGTACTGATTATTGTAGTATCAAAACAAAATATGCTTTTTATAAATATAATAATAGTGATCAAAAACCAACGTCATTCTATGCGTGTAATTGTCTAACGTTTAGCCGACCTCTGTGGCGCAGTTGGTTGCGTGCCGGCTTACGGCACGGGGGTTCAAGTCCCGGATGAGGTCAGTGCCACAATTCGTAGGCTTGCCGCATACGAATTGTGGCAGTGATTTTTCGTGTTTTTTTTTTTTATTTCTGAAATATAATTCAGGCAACTTTGTTTTCACACGCTTAACATACAGATTAGGATAAAACTTTTTTCGAGAGCGTAATTAGCAAGATGTATTATTATCTTGTTTAGCAATATAAAGGTGTGCGTATACCTAATAAGTGCGTCTGTAGGAGTACTTCATAAACGCAGATACTCCGACACAAATTAGTCACCCACGTTTTTTGAAATTTACGAGCCTTTCCGAACTTATTAAATCTAAAAAAAAACCGCACAATTTCAGTGTAACTCATACTTAGAGAACTGTAAAATTCAAAATCATTGGACGAATTCTTCGAATTTCTTATTTCCTTATTAATTTGATATATATTTACTTGTTTATAAAGGTGGCGATATTAAGGTGAGGCCTCCTTGCCGTGCTCATAAACACAAAAAGTCTTTACTGACACAATTAAATAAAAAGTAATACTCGAATATAATTAAGAAAACTTATGCAAATACAAGTGTTAATGAAAACATACAGTGTAGTTTAAAACAAAATGAGTAATGTATGTTAAACTGATTTTAGTAAAAAAAATAATAAATTGTTAGCTGTAATTTCTATGTCAAATGATAAAATTAATTACATTATTACAGTATTATTAGAAACTGCAATCCAAGCCAAGCTCTCTCTCTCTCTCTCTCTCTCTCTCTATATANTATATATATATATATATAGAGAGAGCTTGGCTTGGATTGCAGTTTCTAATAATACTGTAATAATGTATATATATATATATATATATATATATATATATACATACATATACACACACATGATATAAACCAACAGACAAATTAGGTGACGGGGAAAAAATTAAAATAATCTAGGTGATTTTAAACTTAACATATTGCAACGTGTAACATTTCCGCGCGGCTTTACATATGCATTAAAAAAGGTTTTTGTGCATTGCAGATAAAAGGCCCATATCATTTTGAAAAATTTGGAAACACACGGTGAGTATTCCTTTATTAACAACAATACAATTATACACAAATACTTTTACAAACGAAATAAATGTAGAATGAACACAATTGAGAACGAAAAACTGCATATTTTAATACTACCCACTGAATGTAAACTTGAGCATTCAAACCGGATTGTATCACAAAAATTATCTATTTTAAAAATTTGTTCTCTCAACTTTGCCAGTCTCTGAAAACCAAGAAGTTACAGATGATAAAATCTGGGGCTTTGTTACTACTCGTCGTTAAATATGAGTGTTTGGAGTGTACTTACCGTACACATATTACGGAGGAAAGTAGGCTACAAGTTCTACCGGAACTTCCTGTTAGTATTGGAATCGACCGTGTACTCAGATTTTTTTGTTAAAATTCACTGGGTCTAATCCGTTATCGTTACGTGCAAGGAACTAAACCGGTGTGGAACCATACAGTCATTCTGGTGTGTACCTAGAACCACATAAGATTTATTATAGTTGGTGAAAAGTCTTTGGTAAAGTTCAGGCACTACTCGCTTTTTACTCCCACACTCCCGCCCTTTCCTACCAACACTAAATGGCAAACCCACCAATTTCCCGGAGTTTTATTATGAACATTTATAAGAAACTTGTTCATGAAATGTAATGCTTATTTACGACTTATCGAGTAAATATAATGAACTAAGAGTCAGGAAACAGTTATATGAATTAACGCAAACGTACGTTTTTTTTNCGACTTATCGAGTAAATATAATGAACTAAGAGTCAGGAAACAGTTATATGAATTAACGCAAACGTACGTTTTTTTTCCTTCAGTGCGCAAAATGACAAACAAACGTAAAATTGGTCGTTTGTCATAATAAGTATTGTCTCTAATGAACCACGAAAAACTTAAGTGCATTCCCAGCAAAAATTGTATTTACAAGTTTGATTTTTTGATGGAAACAGTATATTTTGTCTGTTAACCGCAAATACTACTATATTACAACATTGCATAGTTACCGCATATTTCATCGGCGCAAAATCTTTGAACAGAAAACACTACACTAATTCATAAACGAAGGTATTTAAAAAAATCAACACTTAACAGTGTTTAAAAAATCCCTCAAAATTGGCTTGCATTTTTATACCTAGTCTCCTTTTTGGCTGGACAAAAATGTCCAGTAAAATTCTTAAACTCTCATGCAAGATTTTAACTTATGGGCCCCTTACTGGCNTTTTGGCTGGACAAAAATGTCCAGTAAAATTCTTAAACTCTCATGCAAGATTTTAACTTATGGGCCCCTTACTGGCATAGGAAATAATCCATACATCGGGCTGCAAACATAAAAATGTTAGCTGGAAACTTTACTACGCAATTGCTTTTTAATGAACAAATGTAGCAAAGCTACCACTCTTGTTAGGAGGAGTGGTGGAGAGTACGTGACCTTTCGTNTTGCTTTTTAATGAACAAATGTAGCAAAGCTACCACTCTTGTTAGGAGGAGTGGTGGAGAGTACGTGACCTTTCGTGCTTTCTCAATGCGAGTATGCTTAGCTTATTATTATGCACAAAAGTTTTTACACTAATGTCTGTTCCTCCCACAGTCTGAAGATGAGGTAGATCGCTTATTCGTCTTCTGTGCATGTATACCCAGTATTGACCTACCCCAAAGTAATACACCTGTCAAAGTCAAATGGTCAACGGTGATGAAAGTGTTTGTTAACATCTTAATTTTTAAGTGACAAACACTATTATTTTATTGAAATACGTTTACCAATTTGAAATTAATCCAACTGTATTTTAAATTGGTTAGGGGTAGTATACAAACATCTCAAAGCACTCGTTTACTAAACATTTCAAATCCAATCCACGCCGTTTTTGCTAGTCGTATTAGCAGAAAAGCAGTTCAATGTTTGGACACACAGATTGGTTGTGCGCAACTAGCGAAATCGGTATATCATATCTTGGATTTACCTATATTCCTCCATAACTGAATTTGCAGATTCAGAATTTAAAAAAAAAGCTCGTCAAGTCAAAGCATAAGGAAGAACTTAACAGTTATTACGAAATATTTATTTTTCTCACCAAGTGATTCGTTTCACATTTGTAACTATAATCAAAATCGCCTCATTGTTTCGCAATTTTTGTTTTGCATAGGACAATACGGATGTAACTGAAACCGTAGAAACTTAAAAATTTTGCTACGCAATTCTCTACTCTCGTCAAGCTTTTGTTTTTAATGTCCAGCCATTGAGTTTAATTACAATGATTTGTAAAAAAAAAAACNTCTCTACTCTCGTCAAGCTTTTGTTTTTAATGTCCAGCCATTGAGTTTAATTACAATGATTTGTAAAAAAAAAAACGCAAGATGTAAAGTATACTAGCCCCTTAAACATATCTCGTGGCGGGAACAATGTGCTCATTTGTNAAAAAAAAAAACGCAAGATGTAAAGTATACTAGCCCCTTAAACATATCTCGTGGCGGGAACAATGTGCTCATTTGTGCACTTTGATACAAGGACATCTGTTTCTTATGAAGACACCTTCTAACCGGGCCTGCTACAGGGATGCATAACGCTGCACGTAGAAACATATACTCTCCTTCAAAGTATCACCATGGTTGTTACTTATTCCGTTATCTGTGTAAATCTGTAAACAAATTTGAAACAAATTAAAGTATAAAATTACAAAATTAAAACATAAATAACTTAAAAAATACTGCTGAATTTTGTTAGTACTCTTTATCGCAAGAATTGGTTACTATCGATAAAGTTTTTAGTCTCATAGCTACTGAAGAAATCTTTGTATGAGATGGCACAATAAAAAGAAAAAAAAATTGAAGTTGCTACTAATGAACCAATACATTTATGGGCCTATATAAATATTTTAGTTGGGCTATAAATTTCAGAAAATTTGACAGAGATTTTCTAATTCTAGAGCTAAAAAACTATACACATATAATTCNAGTTGGGCTATAAATTTCAGAAAATTTGACAGAGATTTTCTAATTCTAGAGCTAAAAAACTATACACATATAATTAACGTATCAGTGGCATGGATTTTCGTGGATAGCGCATCGGCCTACCACCACGGCAATCTGGACTCGATTTCCGGCAATCTGGACTCGATTTCCGGCAATGTCGTGCCCGATTATGCGAAACATGACAGACGTTGCCATTGCATCTTCCTTTTTTTCCTCGAAGTAGTTTATTTTCCTTTGCATTCTATCGCTGCTCCATCACCAGCTAACTTCACGCCCGTGAGCCACCCCTCATTTTTAAGGCTCGGCTTAACCCTTTTGCACAAATTCTTCGTTTTCGCGCCATAATTTCAGAATCATAGTAATTTATGACAATGTACGATTATAGAAAATTTACATTTTATGAGTTGTTTAATATTNAGTTGGGCTATAAATTTCAGAAAATTTGACAGAGATTTTCTAATTCTAGAGCTAAAAAACTATACACATATAATTCACGTATCAGTGGCATGGATTTTCGTGGATAGCGCATCGGCCTACCACCACGGCAATCTGGACTCGATTTCCGGCAATCTGGACTCGATTTCCGGCAATGTCGTGCCCGAGTATGCGAAACATGACAGACGTTGCCATTGCATCTTCCTTTTTTTCCTCGAGGTAGTTTATTTTCCTTTGCATTCTATCGCTGCTCCATCACCAGCTAACTTCACGCCCGTGAGCCACCCCTCATTTTTAAGGCTCGGCTTAACCCTTTTGCACAAATTCTTCGTTTTCGCGTCATAATTTCAGAATCATAGTAATTTATGACAATGTACGATTATAGAAAATTTACATTTTATGAGTTGTTTAATATTTTTGTCCGTAACTTTAATTGTGTGTTATTTGCTTGTTGTAAAAATTTGAGAACCTTTTAATAAAATTATGACACGAAAACGAAGAATTTGTGGAATAAGGGTGAAGCCAAGATTTAAGCGCCCTCCAAATATTTAAACTCAATCTATCACTGATTGAAATCTTCACTGGCTACGCATGAATAACGACCAGAGTAAAAATGCAGCGGAGATGTAAACTGCTAACCGGTATAACTTTATAAATATGCGAACCATAGCCACAGTTATAAAAATTAACACAATAAACAACACGAAAATGTGGCAGAAGCTTTCTTACTATGCGATCAGTACACGCTTCCCACTAGGATGTTTGGAAGGAAGGACCACGCCAAAGTATGCTCGAGTAACAGTAATACATGATCTATTATCCCTGTCCTACGACCTACGTAGAGTCCCGAGTAGTCTACTTACCAGCGGCTACTAACTCGTGACAATTTCCTTTACGTTTCTTCAACTTAATATATGTTCTATCGAAAGCTATTGCTGTAGCTTCAGAAGTGAAACGTCCTTAAAGTTCCGTATTTGGAAGTTCAGTCTCACTTCTGGGCACTGCCTACCGGCTGGCAGCTGCGAAATTCAAATAGGAAATTCCATGTTAAGGAAATCTCGCCTCAGTGCGTTAATTTTAAAAATAGGCATTTCAAACAAAATGTATTCTTCAGAAATTTTATAGAAGTTCCCTACAATGGAGAAGTTTCCATAACCTGCATAGCCTGTTTGCAAGGCATTTTTAAAATTATTGTTTTACAAAAAAGTACACATTGCCTATCTATATTGAAGATATACGCTCTTAGGGATCGTCTCCTAAAAATTAACGCCTATTATTAAAATTAAGGCACTTAGGCAAAATTTTTTACAGACTGGATTTCGTATTTAAATTTCGCAGCTGCCAGCCGGTAGGCAGTGCCCTTAAGAATAAAATTTGTAGATTTATAAAAATAATAAAGATCACAAAATTTCTGAATATTTTTTTGGGTGAGATTGTAAATTTTCTTTTTCAAATCATTTTATCACATTTAAATGCATTATCAATGCCATAATTGTGTTATGGTAAAATAAGCATGTTTAACTTTTCAAATTTACTTCACAAATTTCATTTTGCGTATTTAGTGTACATGTTCAGGATCACCACAGCTACTTTAAAATCTACTTTATTGTATCGTACTTTCCAACACTGTAAAAGTTTATGTTAAGAGAAGTAAACGGTTTATTCGCTTGGGAGATGCCCTAAGAAACATAAGAAGTTAAGTCTAAAATTTATTTATTCTCGTTATAAAAACCATGGTTCAACATTTACTTATTAATAAAATGCAAAAACTCAATAAACTTTAAACTCAGTATTTAAATTTCCTCACAGAACATCAATTAACGTTTTTGAAATAACTTTTTGGGTATTCTTGTACTTACGATGGGTTCCTGAATTGTTGCCAAACTTCAGAGATGACCACTGGCTAAATGCAAAGGTGTAATCAATTTAAGCACTCGTAAAACCAGGAAAGTACTTCCTATCCGAGTTATGACTTTCCGTCCTTCGTCGCAAATAAATGCCTCGCCACATTGGATGTAGTGAGGTTTGGCGATTCGTTAAGTAACACACAATATTAGAACTGTGTGGGCAAAAATGTTTTATTTTCTTTGGTTATTAGACAGAAGCCTCTTACTAACAGTTATTACTTTATTATAGCGTTTACGTTTGGAGGTATCAAAACTTGCAAATGAAACACGTGTGTTCAGATCTGATGAGTGTATGGACTTATTTGACGGCAACAGTTAGAAGTACACAGTTCGTGAGTTTAGCTAAACAAGTAAATAGCACCTGGCTCCACTTGACGATAAGCGACCCGACAGGTTGGCCGTATCTCAGAAGTAGATTCGCAAACATGCCACAACTCACTATACCGGTTTGTGCGCTGGTGAGTAATTCTTCTGGACGAACTGCATGACAGTCTGACCTAGGCGATAATATGCACAGTAGCACGACCCTGCAAGTGTAATTTTGATAAATAAAAAGGAACGTCATTTTGTCAAACAAAATAAAACAATGTAAGAACTTCGCAGTCTAAGTTTAATAAACTTTTGCATAAATGTACGGCAAATGTGAGTGTTTTTTGGTATATGTATGCGTATAAAGTTGCTTTCTGGACAGCTCACATGTTTGAGACCAAAAGGGTGGGCAACCCAGTGGCAATACGTTATTCCGAAACGCGATAATTTAACAGTATCTTTAAACGACTTTATTTCAGAATATTTTATTAGATTATTAAAATGTTACTACCACGAAATTCTTTAAGCATAAATTTGGAACTTCTGAGTTCTCAAATAAACATTTTGCATGTCTTAAAATATAAAAATATAACAATAATTTTGACAGTGTTTTCCTTGTTTAAGAAAAATGCTATTCTGTAGCTTTAGTCGGTGGCACATTACCAGGAATTTCTAATAGCACTAGTTATATGGTGGGAGTTAACACATAACCTAATATAATAAAATATTCAGCAAATCAAACTGCACATTTATTACATCTGTTTTTTCACTGTACAATAATATAAACTTCGTTTGTATTATAATCGCATGGTTATTGTTACGCTGTAACACGCAGGGTTATGAAGCCCGTAATTGTTATAAAAGTACGTAACAGCAGTAATAATACTTAGTCCTTTGCTACCGTTTTGTTAGGACTGCAAAACATAACTTCATACTAATAACCTTATTGAAAGAAATATCTGTAAATGACTTCAAATATTTACTTGGAGTAAACAGATATTTCTCTAAAGCCTTGCTCCCACCGGTACTACTATTAACAAAAATGTCATATGTCTTGGGTGTGATTAGAGATGTGATTGGGTTTCTGTAAAATTCATGTTCACAAAATCACCACCGTATTATTTTTGCCCATTAGAAATATTTGATACGTACATTAATTTATGCTGGTATAGAAATGTGTGCCCATCCACGTTATAAATGCTTTGTAAATTTAAGTCACTGTATTATTTTTGAATATGACTTTTTACAATTGATAATTATAGTTCATAAACAATTATAAGTCTTAGGCTAGTGGTTTAATCTGCTAATGTTACATGGGTGACAGTAACCAAAACGGTTTTATGTAGAAATATTGATTATTTTAATAAGTTATAGTTAATTGTTTTTTTTTGTAATTGCAACGACACATTTAACTTAATTTGCGAAGTCGTGTTGCACAACTGATAGTGGCATTTCGCTGAACAGTTAATGGCGGTGATAATACGGTTGCTACTTTACAATCTACGAAATGTAGAATTACAGGCAGTAAAATCAGAATCAGTTAAAACACGCTTTCATTAGAGTTGTATCTCCCATGCCCATGTTACGATGATCTTGGGATATCGCAATCACGCTGTGGCAAAGAAATTGTGGGAGTATAACACAAATGATCGATGTTGCTATAATAGTGATATGACGGGAGAAGTCTGGAAAATGTTGATTTCGTGATAACAAAGGAGTGCCAAAATGTACTGCACAGGAATGTACGCGAACATAGGTTAGTAAGTACTGTCCCGATATTTACGACAGCAATATTACAGATATTTGTGTTGCAAATAATATGGACTTCACTTTGCAATCATTTATGGGAGCGATATATCGCATCGATATTGATATAGTGAAGTTTATATAAACGATATTAAAAATGGATATCGAAAGACCCTAGGTCCTAAGCGTGTATACGTTTGTATCTTAGCCTGTCACTGAAATAACACGCGAGTTTTCGATGCACTTATTATCAATCGTCGTGAGGAAAGCCTTGAAGGTATCAAATTATATTATATTAAACAAAATTATATTAAAGAAGAAGTTGCCGACGAAACTAATAATCCTACTTTTTTCTACGTAGGCCTATGTATGCAAAAATTTTTGATGAGCTACTTGAAGACGTAGATAAAGTAATAAAAATAATCTAAGCAGAAGGAATTTCCCACAAGATCTGATAGTGATCGTTTGAGTAGTGCTTGAGATATTAAGTAAGCCTACAGCAGTAGTGTTGTGGTAGAAGTGGCTTCCAAAATGACGGACGATTGAAGTTATTATGTTGTGAATACAGTGCACATATTAGGTAGACTATGCCGCTACACGAAGAATGGGTTAAAGAAATTTAATGACAATGATGTGGCACCTAATACCACAAGAACAATACTGTTTCTCAAAAAATGTTTGACTTCTTTATAAAAATATTACAGTCATTCGCTATTTCTTCAGACCTTTTTGAATCAAACCTTCGAAAAATCACCCCATGTATGACGTGTTTAGTTTTTCCTAAATATGCCATGTGTAATAAACGTTTTATACTTGTGGTAACATAAAAGTACCTCGTTTTTGGTTAAACTGAAATTTTATTTATATGTTACATTTAAATTATATTATATAAGTTATAACTAATATAAATAAAAGCAGTGAGAAAATAGGGGTGTTGGTAATGCCTAGTAAGAAATAGTTATTAAGCATAATATTATTACGCTGAGTGCAGACGAATGTTGTGCTCTGTCTCACCCGGGTAAGCTTTGTGTGTATGACGCGGAGGAATATCCCGGAAGTATAACTTTAGCAGAGCTTCAGAAAAATTGGAAGTAACCGTGAATGGACTACATGCCACCTTCCATAGTACTGCCTACATGCAAATGTGGTGGGAATCGACCGAAAAGCTACCGAGATACGATATTGAAGTTTAAATTTCTGGTGACGTATTTCGATGTGATGTACTAACGAAGTCATCACTACTTTAATTTAATGCTTACGATAAGAACAGAAAGAATGACAAGTTTGATACACTTCTGTGTTATTGTTTTATAGAAATAATATACTACACGAATTGTAACGAGACAAATGTTTACAAAGTCGGTAACATACACACTTTAAATTATTTAACACTTTCTGATCCACTTTAATTTACAGTTTAAGTTGTTGCAAACAAAACGTTTTATGATGCGTGCTGAACTTAAGTCGATACAACACTTGTTTCGTTGTCACAGCCAATGAGCTGCAGGCTGTAAGTTCGGCTGCAGTATATGAACCAATTATGACCTAGACCAGTAAGACGGTTTGCTAATCATTTACCCACAGGGAAGATCATTGGTCATGGAGCTTTGTAGTGTGCAGTACAGACCAAAAATTACCTACACCGGCGTAACGTACACAATTGTGTCCACAGGGTCAGAATGGGTTAATTTATATTGTCTTTAACACTACTCCTTGGAAAATCTATTTGCTGGTTTCGTGTCTGTAGTTTCAATAAAATGATCCTCAAACGCGTGATATATCAGGTAAAGCACTATCTTAAAAAGTGGTGGACAAAATAGGCGAATAATTAATTTTTATGTTCACCAAGGTGCTGCCAGCATATAAGGTTTGGTTGAAATATGCGTAGGCCCTAATAGCTAGGTAAATATTTCATACTAATTTAAAATATTTATATGGCCACCATTTTGAAGACATGCGTCTTATCTAAAGAAATTCTATGTGGTTTGAGTGATTTAACAAAGCACTATCAGAAGATTTGGTGGCAATTGGTGTAGTATATTCAGTGATACGATTTTAAAACTTTATTAATTTAGGCAATAAAGTATTAAATGAATCAAGGTTTTGACGCTTTAAATGTTTGCAATATTAATTGGCTTCTAAGTTTGGTTAATATGGGTAAATGTTTTGCCAGGTATGGCATTCTAACGTAAAAAAAAATTACACAGCCGCATTTTCAAAACAAGTCCTTGATATACCAAACAAACATGTGTTAGGGGTGGGTTACTACAGATCTACTTAGATTCCAAATTTGGCGCTAATCAGTTAAGTTGTTATTAAGATGTGGCGAAGGAATACTTATTTTTCAAGTCGTAGGGTGTGGTAGCTATGGCATTATATGCGTTGTTCACGGTAAAATTACAACCTCTGAAAGATCTATTTAAGGCTTAGTTTCTCCTAACTTTGTATCCTTCCGCCATATATAAAATTTACATTGCAATGCGCGTAATGACTTTACTCATGCATCTGGTAAGTGTAAACGGAATATTGTAAGTAATACAAATGTGTTACTAGTGTGCCCATTCGTACTCTTTTGTGAAGAAAGTTTAAAAAAAGAACACTTTTTCTTTTAGCCACAAATCAAATAATTACCCTCAAAATACAACATTAATTCTTTTTTAGAAATATTTTACTTAATTCGATGTTTTTCTGCTAGCCTGCATGGTTATGTGTACGGTATTAGGGCACATTTAAGAAAAAGTAAATATTTTTCAAAATTTGATCTCAAAACTGCTTAATTTAACGTTAACCGACTATAACATTAAATTTTTATATTACCGCCATTGTGAAATCGCGTATTTAGGGTGGGATGGTGTAGGAGTCCTTATAACGTGTGATATAAAGATAAATAAGTTTATGAGTACACTTTACTTGATGCAAAACAGTGTTACCTCTCGTGTGATATATATTTCTTCGATAATGTTATTATGTTGGATAACAATTTTAAATACGTTTACTTTTTGTCACTCATACAATACTGTAAATATGTGTACTAACCTATACCTTAATCTATATGTCTTATTAGTTATTAAGTATTTTAAACACTTCAAATTTATAGGACAGGCAGCATTGCAGCATTATAATAAAGGTTAAGTAATTTTTTTAATGTAGTTTTCGCTGTTTGGTTTTTTAGATTTGGTCAAGTTCTTTCTTGGATATACGTATATTCTTTCTCATTAGTAACCAAACCAAGTGCTACAGCATAATCACATAATTCTGCACCAGTGTAAATTATTCACGTCCATCGTTAGAGTACTAGAGAAAGCACCAAACAATACTTANCAAGGAATATTTTTTTTCAGAAATTTTTTGTTTGTCTATCTTCGTATAACTTTCAGACATTTTAACATAGTTTTCACCAGCATTAACAAAATCAAAATATTGCTACATCAGCATCAGCTGACCACTTAACTTGTAAAAATAGTGTACTATTTCAGTAGTTTTGTTTATGAAACAGAATTTTATACATAAGTCATTTTTATCTTACTGCTAATTAACAGCTAATATTATTAGTTACTTTAAGAAACAGAGGCATGGTTTAATTAATAGTAGTGTTATATTTAATGTACAGTTAAAATACTTGAGTATGCTGCGACCCTGATGTGTGTATTTCACAAGCGAAGCGCCTCAGCAAGTGTCATGAAATGTGAGTGAGTGCACGGGCGGAGGAAAGGGAAGACGGGATGACTGACGTGAGTGTGTGTTGTTGCAGCTTCGAGGTGGAGAATGGCGCCAGCCCGGGCCGCAGCCCCCTGGACGGCGGAGCCTCGCCCTCGGCCGGCCTTGTGCTACAGAACCTGCCCCAGCGACGAGAGTCCTTCCTCTACCGCTCCGACTCCGACTTCGAGATGTCGCCCAAGTCCATGTCCCGCAACTCGTCCATCGCCAGCGAGAGGTCAGTCCACCACACACTTTTTTCTATTATCCCTGATGGCTATTTTCTTCTGTCGTCCCTGGGGCTCCCGCCTATCTGGAACTTTTTCCTGCCTTTGAGGTCCAGAAGCGCTTCAAGTGAGTCATCGCCGCTTAGCACAAGGCTCTCACTTCCTCTCGTCGTGCTGCGTGTACCTATGCGACTTTCAGCAGCGACCTTATTAGTTTATTGGTGGGAAGTCTCTAGGAAGGTTCAATGCAGGACCCCTGAGTACAAAGCTTTCTAAAAGAAGTTTTTAACCATTTTGGAGTACTCTGAAATGCTGTTTGTAATGTTCGAGACGTTTTTAAAGTACTCAACAGTCCTCGTTTTAAGAGTATTCTTTTTGCAGATTATCACATTGGAAGCACGTTTAATAGTTTTATGACGAAACATGTATTGCAAACACCTTGCAACGTAGTTCAAGTGCCAGGTAGGCGGGCCCCTTAACGTATACATTAATTTTTCAGTTCACATGTTGCAAAAGAGGAAATTAATTGTGTTCAAAGTAGCCTACTTACGAATTTTTTGTAACGACTGACACTTGGAACCTATGGAAACGGTTTCAGTAGATCCATGGCACAAGAAGCAACCAGTTATAAAATAGTTGGTGTGTCAGCGGCAACCAGTAACACTACTCAGAGAAAGGCACTGTCTGTTTTGGTGCTATCTTCTCAACCTGCACAGCCACAAACACGATTTTGTCTATTCTGCAACGTGTCAGACGTTAACGTATATACTCGGGATAATATGTTAGGGATTAAAGATATGGAACACTCTCAAGTGAACCATGTTTTTAACCTATCTGCATGCAACATTCTAAGTAACTCCAGGACTTAAAATTAAACGTAGGCAATATATGGTGTAAAATTTAGTTCAAGAAAGATATCAGACTTATAAATAAAAGTATTCAGTAACATTTTACTAGATACCTACCAATGTTTTAAATACTTTGTATAATTAGGCATTCCAAGGACGTAAAATTGTAAACCACAATTATGAGAAGTAACTACATAACTTCACAGGTAGGGCCAATTTGACATATTTGAGGCAGGGTTATGGATATACTTGTACAAATACTCAGATACTATATTTTTAGTGTTAATAGTAGGCATATGAAATTGTCCTAACAAGCCAAGAGTGATGGGAGTGAGGAAATTCTGAATCTTTCTCGCGATTTTAGCATAAACAAAAGTTCATCTTTTCCATTCATATACGTTTTGTAGGACCGGGTATCTACATAAGTGAGTGACATATGCTTGCTTAATCTTTTTGAACTTACTTCTGAAATTTAAAAAAACAGCACTATTAATGAATTCATTATATTTATACCAGTTACTACAACGAAGCGAGGGTTCTGTGGATGCTTGCTAATCGTACCAAATCTATTCAAAATAATTCCCCATTACAGCCATAAATGTACAGGTTGAGTATAAACGAATACCCCAACTTTAAAGGTCTCTAATATCAAAACCAAACAACCTACCACCTTGGTTGACCAATCAAATGAACCGTGGAACTGTGAAGTTTGTTTACCATATCTTCAAAAATGTTCAATGCGACCACCACGAGCTACCCGAACAACATCTACGCGATAATCAAACTCGTTCCACACTCTTGTCAGCATGTCCGGTGTTACGGTTTGGATGGCGTCCGTAATTCTCGTTTTGAGGTCGTCAATGTTAGCCGGCAATGGTGGACGAAACACTTGATCCTTTATGTACCCCCATAGAAAAAAATCGCACGGGGTAAGATCCGGGCTTCTTGGGGGCCAGTGATGAAAAGCCTGGTCACCAACTGCGCCTCGACCAATCCAGCGTTGCGGCAACGTCTCGTTAAGGAATCCGCGAACAGCTAAGTGCCAATGGGGTGGTGCACCATCCTGCTGGAAAATGAAGTCCCCCGCCGCCTCTTCTAACTGAGGAAACAACCACTCTGTAAGCATGTTCAAAAAAAGGATTCCAGTAATAGTGGGCTCGTGAAAAAGAGAGTGTCTTTGGATATAGCGCAAAACACGTTAACTTTGGGGGAAGCGCGCTCGTGTTCGGTGGTTTCATGTGGAGGTTCCTGACCCCATATCCGCACGTTGTGCTGGTTCACCTTACAATTTCTATGGAACGTCGCTTCATCGCTAAAACCAGCTTAGACATGAAGGCATCGTCTACCTCGTTCTGGGCACATAAAGGAAACATCAGACCGTCCCCTTCGCATTGACGTGCCGAATGCAAGCTCGCTTCCCCCTCACCACCTCAAACCGAGAGTTACGAACGCCATCCAAACCACAACACCGGACATACTGACAAGGGCGTGGAACAAGTTTGATTATCGCGTAGATATTGTTCGGGCCGCTCATGGTGGTCGCATTGAACATTTATGAATGTATGGTAAACAAATTTCACGGTTCCACGGTTCATTTGATTGGCCAATCAAGGTTATAGGTGGTTTGGTCTTGATATTATAGACCTTCAAAGTTTGGGTATTCTTTTATACTCAATCTGTATAATCCATTCACGGTTACTTCTCACTCATATGAAGCCCTGCTAAAGTTCTACTTACAGGATATTTTTCCACCTCGTGCAAACTAAGTTTAGCTAAGTCTAGAAAATTACACCAAAGGACAACGCACCGAATTCGTGCGCACTCAGTTGTATTAATATTTTGAATGAGAACTATTTCTTACTAGGCGCTACCAATATAGATGTTTCCTCACTGTTTTTATTCATATTAATATAAATAAAATGTTATAATTTATAAATAAAATGTACGTATATCTTTAATTTAACGAAAAATAAGATAACTTTATGTTAACAGATGTATAAAACGCTTGCGATACATGGCATATTTATGAAATAACTAAGCACGTCATACATAGGGTGATTTTCCAAAGGTTTGGTTCAGAAAGTGTGAAGAAACCGCGAACGCACTATAAATTCCAAATACTGCATTTCTTCGTAAGGCAGTTTGCTCCTATTCTTGTGGCTTGCGTTTCATTTTTGTTTTAAGACATTTCACAGACTACACCAAAAATTTATTCCTTATGAGTCATTGAAGTTCTTAATGCATTTTCTCTGCATGACCATCTCGATTCTTATAAGCACTTGAACAGTTATTATTGGCTTGCCACTTCATTCTGTGCTCTTAAAAATAGCATTCAAGTACTGGNTCTTATAAGCACTTGAACAGTTATTATTGGCTTGCCACTTCATTCTGTGCTCTTAAAAATAGCATTCAAGTACTGGAAAACTGGGAGTGGTAGCAGTAAAGAAAGCTTATAGATTTTTTAGAAACAAGACTTGTTTTGCAGCATAAAGATATTCACCAGCCCTATTTTTGTCTACCAAGTTAAACGATTTGCTGCACATGGGACATACAACAGAGAGCTGTTATTAAATTAATGTGAGCTTGTAGACTCTCATAGTTACCTTTAATGTTAGATGAATTGTTATAATAGCTTTGTATTCGGCAATCCAATACACCAGTGGCGTTGTCCTTTAGNTCTTATAAGCACTTGAACAGTTATTATTGGCTTGCCACTTCATTCTGTGCTCTTAAAAATAGCATTCAAGTACTGAAAAACTGGGAGTGGTAGCAGTAAAGAAAGCTTATAGATTTTTTAGAAACAAGACTTGTTTTGCAGCATAAAGATATTCACCAGCCCTATTTTTGTCTACCAAGTTAAACGATTTGCTGCACATGGAACATACACCAGAGAGCTGTTATTAAATTAATGTGAGCTTGTAGACTCTCATAGCTACCTTTAATGTTAGATGAATTGTTATAATAGCTTTGTATTCGGCAATCCAATACACCAGTGGCGTTGTCCTTTAGNTACCTTTAATGTTAGATGAATTGTTATAATAGCTTTGTATTCGGCAATCCAATACACCAGTGGCGTTGTCCTTTAGATAATTAGTTACAATTTTACTTAATATTTTTTCCTCTGTGGCTGAAAATTGGAAGAAAACAAAGAAACCTTTCAAAAATATTATCCTAATTACAAATTATATATTATGCATTATATATAACTAAACATTACAATTACGAAAGACAATTGATGTATATGAGAAACATCAGGTGAATAATCGAGTATCACTAAGGAATATCTTACCAGTTTAATGTAATTTATTACGTGTTTCGGAAATTCGGTGTCCATCAGTTCGGTGAATTCTTCGCATTTATCAGATCCATTATTAAATATTTCTTTCGAAAGGGATCATGCTGAGTAAGGGGTTCCACAATTCCTGGATGGTTACCATTGCGAGGTGACCAAAGCATCATGGTGTCACCTCTAGAAGGAAGACCACGAGTGCACAGACACTTCACAACTGCCACGTCGCTAACAAGAACATTCTTCCAGCAATTCAATTATTTAGTTCCGATTCTAGATTTGACGAAACCGACGTTTTCTTATTCTTTCTTGAAGCCCAGTCTAACGAACATTCATTGTGTCCTACATTTTTCTCGTGCTCCTTCATTTTTTATTAAGTTTTCTTCAAATTAGGAAAAATACAGTTACGAATTGTGATCAATTTCAATAACTGGAAAGTGTGCATGCAAAGTAAAACATTTTCTCTATATATGGAATACAATAACTATTTTCTCTTTTGGCACACTCTGTTTTCAAGCACGCTCACAAATGCAGACGTGGTTAGTTTTCTACACGATTTTGGATATCGTCGAGCAGAGGCAATGTATATAGCTTCTGTCATTATTACGATAAAAGTCCGGTCTTTTATCATCACAATGCCCAATTATTTAGCCCGTTATGTTAACAGACCATGTAAAAGGAGCTTACTGGATAAGTATCGATAGATTAATATAAAACCCCACAGTGCTGTCGTAATTATTTACACCACAATTGAGATATGTTAATGGAATATGAATTTTATGAGACTGCTGTGTGTTGAAGAATTTCTTCTTCAATGAGTGAAAGTGGTGAAGTAAAAGACAACTTACCATCACAGCGTTTTAGTACCTGAAGTGGTTCAGTACCTGAAGTGGTTCATCGTTTTGTGGCAAAAAAGGATGTAAGTTTCGGAAGTTTACATATTTATNAAGTGGTTCAGTACCTGAAGTGGTTCATCGTTTTGTGGCAAAAAAGGATGTAAGTTTCGGAAGTTTACATATTTAGTCTTGTTCTCTTATTTCGCTTTGCGCATATTACTTAAGACTACTTCATTTCACACTTACGAAACACTTCATACAACACTGGAACTTCATTAAAACACAGCCAATGAAATGCAGAACTCAACATGATATATACCTTTTTCATTTTCATAACCAAGAAAAAATATAATATCTGGTGCAAAATTACAACTTATCATCACAAAACATCTACACTTACAGCAATTTTCGTAGATCGCATTAAAATGAGGAAAAATATAAAAATCCCGGCAAAAATAGGAGAAATCAGGACAAAATCCATAAAAAGAATATGCTTACTAGCACGAATAGAAGAAAATAGGAGTTGTTATATTATAATTTTTATTCCTGGATTATAAATTCTTAGTTGTAATTACACAGCATCTTATNAAGTGGTTCAGTACCTGAAGTGGTTCATCGTTTTGTGGCAAAAAAGGATGTAAGTTTCGGAAGTTTACATATTTATTCTTGTTCTCTTATTTCGCTTTGCGCATGGCTGCACCACTATCAAATATGGCACACTCACTTCGGCATATTACTTAGGACTACTTCATTTCACACTTACGAAACACTTCATACAACACTGGAACTTCATTAAAACACAGCCAATGAAATGCAGAACTCAACATGATATATACCTTTTTCATTTTCATAACCAAGAAAAAATATAATATCTGGTGCAAAATTACAACTTATCATCACAAAACATCTACACTTACAGCAATTTTCGTAGATCGCATTAAAATGAGGAAAAATATAAAAATCCCGGCAAAAATAGGAGAAATCAGGACAAAATCCATAAAAAGAATATGCTTGCTAGCACGGATAGGAGAAAATAGGAGTTGTTATATTATAATTTTTATTCCTGGATTATAAATTCTTAGTTGTAATTACACAGCATCTTATGCAAGTAAAATTAAACAGACGCCGCGTAGTTCTCGACCTCTCGAATCGAACAAAAGCGTCCGTGACCCCATGCCATACGCTAGTGATGTAATTATGTTTATGTCCACGATGTAATTATGTTTACTGTCTTCCATCTCAGATCGAAAAATTACTACTTTAGTTATTAATTGTGTGTAGAATACGAACCTATAATAATTTGATAGGAAATTTAGGACAGATTGCAAATAAATTTGCAAAATCTCAGAAAAATGTGGCCCCCTGAAATGCGGGGCCCCGGGGCAGTTTCCCCT
>NQII01001423.1:270432-300747 GCA_002778355.1 Clitarchus hookeri
TTTCTAGACGCGGCCCTGGCTAAACATTTAACTAAAGCACGCCCACGCGAGTGGACAGAGCAGACACTATCTTAGCATTCCCATTAGAATTAATCTGCCTTTTTCGGAAGCTTTTCCGAAAATATGGAATGTTGATTTTTTCCCCCTGGGTTTTGAAGTGTCAGCTGATGTCATGTTAGTAGTTCCAATTACGAATGCAAATTAAGTTAACGAGCACACAATAAAATTAATGAATCAGAAAAAAAAGTGTTGTGTCATATACGTTAGGGATATTTGTTTTTATGTTTGTAAACAGCACTAAAATTATGTGTTTTATTTTTTGGAAATACTAAGATAATATTTATTTTCTACTTTTTTTTAAAGCATTAAAACAATTCTACTGTTACTTGTCCATGAATGCAACAAAACATGTTCTCGGAANCAATTCTACTGTTACTTGTCCATGAATGCAACAAAACATGTTCTCGGAAACGCAGAGTAAAAATGTTTTATATTTATATAATAACTTTTTCTTCGTGTTTATAGCCCACTGCACAATTTTAATAATGAAACAGTCGTGTTAAGGATACTAGAAGGAGTTTTTTATGAAAAAATATGAACTCTCAATATTATTTTGTGTAAAACGTAGGCAGTAATAAATATTCTTTCATTACCCACCAANATGAAAAAATATGAACTCTCAATATTATTTTGTGTAAAACGTAGGCAGTAATAAATATTCTTTCATTACCCACCAACATTTCCGATTGTACCGTATAGTCGATTGTCGAGTTTAGTTCTCGGCTTACCCGCTACGTGTTGCTGCGGCATATCAATAGNGCGATAAATGTGTCGCTGTTCGTACCAATGCGAGCAATAAATACGTCACTGTTAAACCGATGTGCGAATTACACAATGTAAACATTTTCATCAAATTTAATTTCACACGTAAAAATCGTTAGTATTCCAATAAAATAACTTAGGGTAAAACTAGATTTTTAAAAGTTTAAATACATTTTAAATATTTCAACAACAATTTAAAAAACAGTTATTTACAAATCACATAAACAGATTTAAACTTCAGAATGTAATTTGTCGCTCGTGCTTCGTGGTGGTCTAGAAAATGGCGGACCACAGTACACAACAAACCCTTTTATAAAGCGGCAATACACGTATCGATAATTAATTTCACTAAGGAGACTGTTCAAAAAAGGCACCTACAACGAACTACATTTAATGAAACACGCAAATGCAAAAACAATCAACTGCATATTTAATAATCCGACACCACCAGCAAGGAATTCTCGCAAATAGATAAATTATGAAGGGAGCTCAAAGGCAATTGCATTTTACCGGGCGGGTTGTATTGTTCGTATGCTCTACCATTATATTTCTATAAAGTTTTTAAAGCCCTTGCTTTATAATTAAACAAACATTGTACATTATTCTATAAGCATACTTTTAACCATAAATGTTGTAATTATATTTAAATTTATACATTATAAATCTTAATGCTGAGTACTCTTTTCTCCTGTAATCATCGCAAATATCACCAACATAATAACACGCATCCCGCAATAACCATCAGCTGACACAGTATTACAAACGTGGACGTTTGCTGTTTACATGATGTGGAGGTTGGTCACAATGTCTGTCAAATTTTACTGAAGTTATATGAACCAGAGAATACCACAAATTCCCTCTAAATGGGCAGAGGCCTGTTTCGGTTTCTTTTTTCCTTCTTTCTGCCGACTGTTTATCATTTCGCCACGTGTACAGTTAATGTTACTAAAGGCTGTTCAAGATAAAATGAGCACTTTAGAAATAAACCGTTCAAAAATGCCTCTGCCCTTACCTGCATACATTTGAACGGGTACCCTGAGTGGCATTAGGTCAGTGAGATTGGTAAGGGCCGAGGGATAGTAGTTCCATATCTTAACGTTAGATGAAAAGCGCCAGGTAAACATTTGTCAATACTGAAATTATTTCTTTCGTTTCCTGCTTTTTAATGCAAATAAATGCAATTATAAGCAAAGTTTTACAATATTTACATTTATAATTATTTTACAGTTTCGTCGACAAACGCGTTAATAGAGTGATGAAGGTCGTGGTTCTATTATTTGTGCATAAGATGAAATAATACGCTACGTGCCTACAAGTAGATCATAAGCAGGGCTTTCTAAAGGGCTTAGTTTATCGTNGCTACGTGCCTACAAGTAGATCATAAGCAGGGCTTTCTAAAGGGCTTAGTTTATCGTAAACAGGCTATAATGGCTTAATGACTAGTATTAATTCCTCAATTAAGAAATAAATATCAATGTGGTACCATTAGTTACGCCTGTTCTTAATATAAGTGGCCAAATTACGTCTTGCACCTAGGAGGGGGNAGTTTCGTCGACAAACGCGTTAATAGAGTGATGAAGGTCGTGGTTCTATTATTTGTGCATAAGATGAAATAATACCGTACGTGCCTACAAGTAGATCATAAGCAGGGCTTTCTAAAGGGCTTAGTTTATCGTAAACAGGCTATAATGGCTTAATGACTAGTATTAATTCCTCAATTAAGAAATTANATGACTAGTATTAATTCCTCAATTAAGAAATAAATATCAATGTGGTACCATTAGTTACGCCTGTTCTTAATATAAGTGGCCAAATTACGTCTTGCACCTAGGAGGGGGCACACCTTTAGACACTCCCTAAGGGGCAAGGGGGGACGGCAAGCCTTTTAAGAGCCACTCTTAAGACATTTTTGCTTCTATTATACAGGCAGGATGTTCGGGAATTGGTGGTCGTACGTTGAATGGGTGATAGCTAATGCGAAAACAAGCATATTGTGTCAAGGAACATGTGTCTGGAAATGCCACCTTGCAAAGGTGCAGGCGCAAACATAAGCACGCAAAATTTAATTCCGCGCGCACCTAAGCACCAACCGAGTGGGCCGCCTTCACAACAGATTTTTGAAGTGCTGCCTACCAACCTCATCGCAGGCGTTACAGTGTCGAAGCATATTGCCTTGCATTCTTGTAAACACTCGTGGTGCATCATGCAGCCGCCGTTATGCGTTGGTATAACTCCACATTCACCTCAACCGGCGTCACGTAGACTTTGCTTTTAATGTAGTCCCACAGAAATAAGTCCAGAGGTGTTAGGTCCGGCGGACGAGCGGACCATTCGGCAGGTCCACCACGCCCCACCCATTGTCCAGGAAAGGTGTCGTTGAGATGCTGTCGCGCAGCACTTGTGAAGTGGGTGGGGCACCGTCATGCAGAAACCATATGTTGTTCCTCTCAGGTAGTGGCACATCTTCTAACAGCTACAGGAGGATGTGCTGAAGAAAATGGGGGTAGGTATTACTGTTGAGTCGTGGGGGAAGGACATGTGTCCCAATCAGACAGTTGTGGACAATGCCCGCTCGCACATTTACCTGAAACCACCGCTGGTGAGCAGTGATGTATGTTGCATGNTCAGACAGTTGTGGACAATGCCCGCTCGCACATTTACCTGAAACCACCGCTGGTGAGCAGTGATGTATGTTGCATGTGGATTGTCCTCACGCCACACGTGGATTTTTCGACTGCTAAACACACTGTCGTGAGTAAACATTGCCTCGTCGCACAAATACACTGTTTCACTGAAGTGAGCGTTTTGACCTTATTGTGCGATAAACCACTGGTGGGAAGTCAGTTGGCCCCAACGCCTGCGCTTTTTGACGGTGGTAAGGGTGCAAGCTGTTCGTGTAAAACCTCCCACGTGATGCTGTTACTAACGCCCGTGTTGTGCGCTATGGTCCGAGTGCTAGTTGATGGCACGTGCTCCAGGACATCTTCCTCGAAATGTGGAGTTCTGACCGTGGTTCCAGGCGCCGGCGTCCACTCTTCGTGTAATCAGGCCCCCGGTGTCACGCAGTCGCTGGTCAAGACGCATAAGGTCCTCATATCCGGCACACGTCTGTTGGGATAGCGCCCTTAGCAAATGCGCACTGCCTGCTGCATTTCCTCTTGCCTCACCGTACAACAAGTGCATATCAGCCATCTCAGTGAATGCGAATACTGCAACGCCGTTGTTATTGGCCAAATTCGTAATCGCGATCCTGTACACACTAAACTATCAACTGTCAACACTGCACTAATTGTCCGAAGCCAAACACGTAAACGAACCACAACCAGCCATTCACTGTCCTGTGCACCAGACTGCCAGTTGCTGGTGCGTCTGTCTAACTGCACACATACGCGCTCCGCTTTCATCCCTTCGTCAGTTTATTCATTTATTGCTTACGGCTAGCTTCGTCCAATAGGGCATTTATTTAATCACTGCTTAAAAGCACACTGCAGATTAAAATCATGATTGTCGCCATACACAGAGGCCAAGGAAGGTAAGCNTTTAATCACTGCTTAAAAGCACACTGCAGATTAAAATCATGATTGTCGCCATACACAGAGGCCAAGGAAGGTAAGCTATAGTATATTCGCAGTTTCTTCACACGTGTTTGACGTGCTTGATTGTTTCTAAATACATCAAGTATTACAAACGTTTTATAATTGTGTTAAAATAAAAGTAGGTACCTTAGTTTTGGTTAAACTGAACTTTACTTATATTTCAATTCATAAATCATTATACTTCATTTATTATTAATATTAATAAAACAGGGAGAAAACAGGTATGTTGGTAATGCTTAGTAAGAAATAGTTATTACGCAAAATGTTATTGAACTGAGTGCCTATGAATGCGGTGCGTAAGTCGTCCGGTGTAATTTTCTAAACTTGGTNTTTAATCACTGCTTAAAAGCACACTGCAGATTAAAATCATGATTGTCGCCATACACAGAGGCCAAGGAAGGTAAGTTATAGTATATTCGCAGTTTCTTCACACGTTGTTAACCAAACCTTTGAAAAATCCTCCTATGTATGCCGTGCTTGATTGTTTCTAAATACATCAAGTATTACAAACGTTTTATAATTGTGTTAAAATAAAAGTAGGTACCTTAGTTTTGGTTAAACTGAACTTTACTTATATTTCAATTCATAAATCATTATACTTCATTTATAATTAATATTAATAAAACAGGGAGAAAACAGGTATGTTGGTAATGCTTAGTAAGAAATAGTTCTTACGCAAAATGTTATTGAACTGAGTGCCTATGAATGCGGTGCGTAAGTCGTCCGGTGTAATTTTCTAAACTTGCTNTTACGCAAAATGTTATTGAACTGAGTGCCTATGAATGCGGTGCGTAAGTCGTCCGGTGTAATTTTCTAAACTTGCTTGAGCTTTGTTTGCATGAAGTGGAGAAATACCCTGGAAGAAGAACTTTAGCAGGGCTTCAGAAAAGTTGGAGGTAACCGTGAATGGACTATAGCAAGAGACTAACAGACTACGTCAATGTCTTGCAAATATGCACAATAAATCGTTTAAGTAGGGTGCAAAAACATGAAGTAAATCAAGCTTTACTCAAAAGCTGTCAGAGCGCGGGGGCATTAACACTACAACATCTACAGATCTGCCGGAATTACCTGCGTTCAACAGTCTAAAATTATTGTCTACATTTTTTGCTCATGTAATAATATTCTGATAAAAGTATGGAAATGGAAAAAAAATTACCTTTAAAAACAAATGAAACGTTAGGAATTTTTAATTAATAGGTTTTTCGCACTAAACTCGAAATTGAATAAAATTAGTATGTTAGGATACAGCTCAAATTAATTTTTCACGTTACTGTAATGGCATGAAGAATATTTCAAGTATCTAATGCGGTTCGCCCGTATTTCAATTTAAATTTTCGAGGTAAGATTTGAAATCAATATGGCCAGATATCAAACCCTTGTCGTAGATTAACGAAGTGTCGGATTATAAAGAAACTGCAGTAAACACTTTAGCTAAATAAAGCTTCGTGTTTAAATGACTTCTTAACATATATACGAACCAACATCTTAAGTTAAAATTCTCACATTTACGCTAAAAAAAAAAAAAANTAAATGACTTCTTAACATATATACGAACCAACATCTTAAGTTAAAATTCTCACATTTACGCTAAAAAAAAAAAAAACTCTACGAATAGAATTTTGCAAATGGTGTGGTATTTTGATCGAGTTATTGTTGTTATAACGTTNAAAAAAAAAAAAACTCTACGAATAGAATTTTGCAAATGGTGTGGTATTTTGATCGAGTTATTGTTGTTATAACGTTACGAGACCATAAAATACTCTCAACATGTAGAAAAGGATGTTGTCTCTTGAACAGTCATACTGCGACAGTATGTTGCATGTTGCTGAAAGTTGACGCAAAACAAGTATTTCTACTGACTGTAGTTACACAGTTGGCACTCTGCCTCTCGCATAGACGCAACACTGCTTCTCCTTACGTTACTGTGTTCGTGAGATACAGCTTGTCCTTAGAATTTCCGAAACCAGATGTTCAAAAGAAATTCCTGCCAGAAAAACTGTATATACAACGGAAGTGCTGAATGGGTACTCATAGAAAACCTGTCAGTGATTTCTGGGAAATACTTCTATGTCTAAGCGCCTTATTAAAAATAAATGTACATTTCTGACTGGTGGCAACACAAGAGAGTAGGTATTGGCGTAATAGTCACACATTACGTATTTATAACAATTGCACAGTTTTACTTCATCAACGCTTGGAACTAACAATCAGAAAATCTACGGCTCAGTTACTTTTTATTCGTAAGCAGGACGAAGAAAATATGTAAAACTTTTAAAAAATCTCCAGTTATTTGTTAATTATCTGCAGCATAATTTCAGCAAAGATTCAGCAAAGACCACGAAAGCTCCATTTTTCTGATCCAGTCTCTAGACTATGGCCTACATATTGAAACAAAGTGAATACCACCCGAAGAAAAATCAAACACTATTCTCTTCTTAGGACTAATTGCTTAGCTTCCAAAATTTCGTTTAAACTATTCTCAGTATATGTGTGGCTATAGCTTCTTTGTCCATTAGTAGATCCGAGTTATTTGCGCGGATTCTGATTAGGTAGCAGAGTAAGAAATGTTCTTAATTATGATTCTTTTTAAAAATTTTATGTATGATCCCATTTTTTTTATTAAGAAGCTGCTATATAGTATAAAGGAAAGAAAAGTTTGGAATGTAGTCCTACCTAAGTAAAGCATTTATACAGTTAAGTGTGAAATAAAATAAATTTTGAAAATAAGTGAGGTGAAAATGTGTAAGCGTGCTCAAGGTAATATTTTGTCTGACTGTGTAACCGAAAATATATTGCCGAAAACTGGTATTCACAATTAAGATAAATGTAAAATGGCAAATTTTATGGTGGTATTTATTCTCTTTCATTTAACGTGAACACTGAAGAGGAATATTATTAATATACGAGCTTTTCTCTGATTCATCGAAATGTACGTTCATGAAATCAATAAAGCTATTTTGATTTTTAAGTGTACAATTTACGTTCGGGGTGTATAGTTTTGAACACAAATCGTGATTTAATGCTACTTGGATGAGCAGCATAAACAATTCTCCCTCTTCGAATGGTTTGAATTTAAAAACAATGAACGATACTCTACAAAAAGCTGTCACTGAGATTCAACGCGATAATAGTTTGTTGGTTTTATGTATATTTGTGGCGTTTTTGCCGGTATGAAAAGAATCATAGTTTGCTGCAATTGTTACATATTCGTACAAAAGTAAGTCGTTAATCAATACGAATCCTTAATTTTTTCCTATGTACATCTTTTCAGCAGAGTGTACCTATTTTCTGCATTTTGTTAGATTGTTAAGAGCCGACATCAATGAGATTTGTAGAACGCTATAGTAAATTTTTTTTTGCCCGCGAGTGTGGAAATAGAATTGTTTAACAATTGTCGAGGTAGACGAAATCATATTTTCGCTGGTTCATACAGCATTACACATGCATACGTAAATACTCATGGCTTGCTGTTATAAATGCACATTTTGTTTAAGTTGTAATTGCATAAATGATGACTTCCGCGCTGAACTAGTTACATAACCCTGCACATTTATTTCCACACTCAAAAACAATACACAAAACTGATACGTCCTATTTCCTCATAACATGAAGGTCTTGGTTGTACAGTTTAATTATACATTATACTTAGATAGATTAAAACATTCCTATAAGAAAGTAAATGTACCAGTATGCCTAATTGAGGGAGATACGTATACCAAAATATACTGGAAATCATTTTTTTTTATACCTAGAAAATAATTTTCTGTGATGTTTAGAATTTTTTCGAGTGCTACAATAACTTTTCTCGCCCGAATTGGCTGATTAAGCATCATAAAATTCTTCAAAATAAGTTTGTGGTATCTTGAAAAAAGTAGTTAATACTTTTAAACCCAGAATCTATCAATCCGTTTGGTTAGACATTAAAATATTAGTTGGTGTGTTGCAGTTATGTAATTTCTCAGTATGAGCGGTATTTGTGTTAGCGTTTTCCTCGCAACCAATGAACATCATGCTGCATGCTCCATGATATTGACATTAACCGTTCATGTCAAAGAGGTGTAGAAATATCCACAAATCAGATGACCACAAGGAAGACTCTCGCAGTACCGGCCATAAATATAAATAATGTGCAACGTGTCTACGATAGTGGACACGCTGACTGAACGGGTTAATGCTATGATTCTTTAATTCACATCGCACGTTAGTTGTTCTATACCCAACAAGTATTAACATATTATGTTCTATGTTCTCACCAAATACATATAATGATTCGCCATATTTCTGAAGGAACATTGTCCCTGCTTTAAAGGTCTTCAATGATTTTATTACATGCGTAACTTCCTTAGCTGTCACATTTTAAATAAGAGATTTTCCTTCGGTTATCATGCACAAATTGTGGATTTGATTTCATTACATTGGGAAATTCTTAAAAAATATAAATTTGATCTTAAAGCTATTTCATTTTCTTTTGTATTATTACACATTGTCAATTTGTTAGAGGTTTGCTTTAGTTGTCTAATTTTCATCGTGTTTATGTTTTAAAAAAAATTCTTGCAACATTTCTTTGATTTTATTTTTGTTTTTCTTACATTATAGCTTATATAATTTTGTTTTTCTTTCCGTAAATTGGTATAAGCATTTCACGTATCAGGAAAATCAATGAATCTCACAGAATCAGGCAAACATAACGCAAATTACAAAGGTACAAAGCACGGCATGGAATCAGAGTGGTCTTACTCTCTTCAGTGCTAACACAATGTTTCGAAATCAGGCAAATGAACTGACGAATATAAATTACCTCATACGGCTTCAGAACAAAAGTTAACATTTTAGTATACGCAGATTTTATAGTATTTCCTTGACAAACGCTTAAATAAATCAGACTTTTAACTAGAAGAATACTTTTAATAACGTTACTTTACATGTAAGGATGGATAAAAAAATCTAAATAATTAAGTACAAGGGGCCACGGTGGCTGAGCGGTTAGCCTGCTCGCCTCCCACCAAGACGAACCTGGCTCAATCCCCAGCCGGGCAACTCCTGGATTTTCGCATGTGGGAATCGTGCCGGACGACGCCGCTGGTCAGCGGGTTTTCTCGGGAACCTCCCGTTTCCCCCGCCCCTTTATTCCCGCGCTGCTCCATACTCACCTCAATCTCCCTCATCGGCTGTTAAGAGCCGCCCAAATATTTTCACTCACTTCAATCACAATTAAGTGCAAAATTCATATATATATATTAGTGTGCACTTTTGAATGTTACTAAAAAGTGTATGCTGTCTTGAAAAAAAAATATTAGACGTTTAAGAGAAATAATCATATCTTTCTATTTCTATTTTACGTTTGCGATACTTAAACATTAAAGAAAAAATGGGGGGGGGGATGTTCAGGTAGAAAAGCGTGAATTTCAAACGTACAAAAGAAGCTTACTTAAAATTATGAAATTTTTTGTTATATAAGGCGCCATAACGAATTTAAAATGAAAGACGGAAAACTCAGATGTTTGGGCTCGTCACCAAAGCTTCGGAAAAAGAAAATTTACGGAGTTTGGAAGAAATGCCAAGAGGGAGAAACCACTAGAATGCCCACGATTAATTTCTAAATTTAATATACTGGAAATGCATTTACACTGACAGATAAAATAGCATAGCAAAGTACTTTCAGCTGTAAACAGTTTAAAGTTTCGTAATAAAAATACGGTAATAATATTCACTCATTTGCAAAACGTCGATCAACCTGATGGTGCCATCGCAGAGCCACGTAAGTGGATACAGCCACAGGATATGGTAACATGTATACAGAAAACATCAAAATATTTTACCACATCAAGCATGTATTGCAAGGGACCAATACTTGTAGAGTGCACTAAGTATGGTTTTGGACCAGCCGTAGCACGGAGGCAGGTGGTGATACGGTCGGGCATGGAGGCATACAGACGTCGGATGTTCTCCTGAGGAAGATCCTGCCACAGCTGGCGCAACTGACCCTCCAAATCCGACGTAGTTGTCGCTGGCCGAAGTTTCCGTCCAATCTGGTCCCAAACACTCTCAATGGGCGAGAGATCTTGAGACCTTGATGGCTAAGGAAGCAAGTTGACATCACGAAGGCAGACCAGACATACCCGTCATGTATGAGGCTGGACATTGTTCTGCTGGAAAATAGAGTTGTCAAGCTGCACCAGGAAGGGGAGCGCATGTGGTCGCAGAATTTTTTGGACGTATCGCCGCCCCGTAAGGGTCCGTTTATTCAGAACCAGTGGGGTGCGAGAATCATAGGAAATGGCACCTCACACCACGACACCTCTCGTTGGGGCAGTGTGCCGCCCTACAATGAAGCGTGGATCATGACTCTGGCCAAGACGTCTCCAGACTCGAATTCGGCGGTCGTCTGTATCCAGACAGAACCGTAATTCTCGCTAAACACCACTCGTTGCCAATCCGCAAGTTACCATGCTACCCGTTCCCGGCAGATGGTCACACATGCTCGGCAATGGTTGACGTCGTAAGGGACGCCGTGACGACAGATCTTATTCTGTTAGCTGTCTGGGAATGGTTCTAGTGGACACAGGCGTATCTCCAGCTGCCGTGACATGTTCCTGGATGGTGCGTAGCGACGTCCGTGGAGTGCTTACAGCCTGTCTCACGATGCAACGATCCTCCCTGATGGTGGTTTGCCGGGGTCGACCCGAACCATCTCGACGGGTGTGTGTAGCCTCGTGTTACCTCTGCATTAAACACCGACTCATAGTGTAGGCAGAACGGTTCAAGCGATGAGCAATGTGCCGAAATGTCCAACCCGTCTCTCGGAAGCCGACGACGCCGCCTCTTAAATTCATCCAGCTGGACAAAAGGTTATTGAATGCGCCGTACGGGGAATGCTGTGTGTTCACTGAACTTGGCTCTGTGTCTCATACTGCTTACGCTGCTACTAAGGCCTTATTCTGTGTCTTTCAGCTATGAATGATAAAGGGACATGTATGCCCCCTAGTGGCACATCCGCGCAAGCAAACTGCATTAAACGAAAATATGACATATGTCGGGCTATGACGACACTGTGTGGCAACCTTCGCTGTACTCGCGCGATTTGTTCATGGTGATCAATGTTTTTGCAAATGTTTGTAGTTTTTCTAATTTTAGTATTAAAACCATTATTTCTTTTTATTTTACATTAAAAGGAAGTTTCTTGAAATTTTATTATTTGAAAGTTTTGTGAATATTATTAAATTTCTATTTTTAAAATTCTATTAAAATAATTTAGATTTTAGTATTTTACGTGGCTTCAATCGGCGTAATACTTTTTTTTTTCCCACGTACATGATATTCAGCCCACGCACGCATGACGCATCTCACATATGCTAGGCGTGCGCATTCCTTGTGGCCCGTATTGTCTCCGCGGATTCTGATACATTATCCCCTCCCTCCTTCCCTAAAAAAAAAAACAGTCCTGCAACGTTGCTCGGTTGTTGTTCCCCCCACGTCTCACTCCCTTTTTCGTGAAAGTCTGATATTTTGCTAAACCCTGCCCTTCTGTCCCTCGACTTTTCCAAAGAGGGCATCGCCCTGACACCTAGCGGCTCTTGTAAATACTAGTGAAGTGCCTACCAAAATCATTATACCTTCAACTTACACCTTACGGTCTTAACCATCATACCCATGGTCCATCACGATCCATATTTGTGTGGCGCATGAACATAAGTTAGGAACCCAAATATTTCTAGTTTTAAGGAGCAAATTTATTTAGCTGAAAATCACCCTAAATCTCCATTTACAACCATAAAAGCGTGTGCTATTTTTTTACGTCTGTTTTCATGCAAGTTACGAAAATTCAAAACATCAAAAAAGAAGAAAAACTTTAACGATAGTTTACTAATGCGTAATTTTGTTCGTTACTAATTTTCTTTGTATAGGCCTAGAGGGAAGTCATATTTAATACAATTAATGTGCGATAAAAAAATTTACAACATTATTATTAAATGGTCTTTTTTTAAAAACTAGCGAGTAAATAAAACGATTTTATGTTTTTTCCAGGTGAAATTACTTACAGTTTATTTTTTCTTTCCATCTACCAAGTATCAAAGAAGCATCGAAACATTCAGTAATGCCGTGAACACTAGGGAGGCTGCTCAGTGTCATTCGAATTCAACGCTCTAAAGTCAATACCCTGAACTTTCAAATAACTGAATTCGAACATGGTATTTGTGTCCTCGGATGATTCATATCTTTCTAGCGCATAACATGCTCGTGTTGAACAGGTAGTACGTCTATCCGTAGTGTGTTCTCACTCTGTCTACATTGGCGTTCACCTTGTGTACAAAGCAGCCTGGGGAGGCCGACATAAAACGCTGGATACAGCCTACTTGATAATATAGGAGCTGTATCTTGATTTGCTGAAGGTGTACACTCATTTCTGCATGCGCACAGAATATCCGATTTTCAGTATGATGCATGCACGTATGCACATTTAGATTATGCAAATTCTAACTTTGTTACAGGCTAACCAAATAAAATCTAAATCAATTAATTTTACTGTCTTGTAAGTTCTTCGTAGATTTACAATTATTCATAATGTAACTAATAAACTTTAATTCATTTTCCACTTCCAAGAGTTAGGTGTTATTACGTTTGAACATCTTTGAAAACTGCTGCAATTTCCCTGCGAGTTATTGACATTCAATATTTTGCGCTAAGTTTACTGCCAAAAATTTATTTTGGACATAAAATGTCGAAGATAGAAAACTATTCTTAAAATAATCACACACAGTGTTGTTTTATCCTACTAAAGCTAATATTCTTGGTTACAGTTATAATTAATCATAATCTGTTTTACGGTAATGATAAACACATTAGTTTATAAATTTTCCATAAATTTACTTCGTTTTCATTTTAATAACAATTTACACACACAATTTTCTGATTCGCTTTCCACCCTTGACACCCTATTTACGTTTTATTTCCTCCCGTGAATTCGAGCCACGTTTTCCCATTGAAACATCCCCTTTTTCCTTGAGCTTAGTTCATAATTTTAGCAATTAAATAATTTTTCCCATTTTAAGCCACGACATGCAGATAGTGAGTTTACAATTTCTTCTTTGTGTCTCAATGTCTGTGCATTAAATGCTTAACATTTGGTTACTGATATGTTATAAAACTTGGTTGGTCCTCATAGTATGTAAACAAATAGTGTGGTTTAGTAGATCCGAGAACCTATTAAATCACACTACTTCGACCATTTGGCATTTTTTTACATGGGAAAGAAGAAACGCTAATTTGTTGAATCAGTGATATTTTTCGGGATGCTCCCATTTCCTACTGTGTGCTTTCCCTGACCTACACCCCGCGAGAGACAGTACCACTGATCAGAGAACTTTCCATAAAGGTAGGCGTGACTGTTGCTGCTTTATTGAGTCCATGTGCCCATCCGTGTATGGTGATGAAACACTTCCAAGTAACATGAAATGTTACTCAACGTAGGAGACACCACATTACTCACAGTTATGTGATGTTTGTTTACATTTCTCGTGCGACTTAAAAGCTCGTGGTACATAAAATAACACGAAACACGTTAATTGTACCCAACAAGTTTTTTTGGAAAATAACATTAAAGAAAAAAAAAGGAACGACGATCCTACTTAATAGCTTTGGTCTACTTTATGAGCACGTAGTTTGCCAGAGTAACGTATGTTTCTGACGCTTATTAGATCATTGTGCATACAAGTAACGAGAACGTGCCAGTTGTGATAAAAATGCCCCCGTGGCTTCGTGAGGTGCTATGTCAGTCCTTGGATTATCGATGCTTCCAACTAAAGCAACCCGACCCTACCGAGAGGGTCTAGTCATGTGGTAGCATGTCTGACAAGCGTTCGGAAGGTCGCGCTTTCGCTCCAGCTGGCTGCAATTAGAGTGGTATTTCTCAAGTAGTTATCCATCCGCATTACATGCAAATTCCGTTGCTATATATATATATATATATATATATATATATATATATATAGAGAGAGAGAGAGAGAGAGAGAGAGAGAGAGAGAGAGAGAGAGATAGGAATGACGAAGGTTGACACAGAGAATGAGACCATGGGCATTGACTGTGTTTTAGCGCTCTCCTTAATGGGGAATTATCGTTAGTAATAATAATAATACTATACACACTTCGCCATCCATTAGGTTAAGATCGTTACCAACACTGATTCGTAAACGGGAATAAATATTTTTGTTAAAATCGTTATTAATCAGCACTAGCCTATAGAACTGTCGGATGAAGTACATGTGTGCGGTGTACCTCTGTTTTCACAGGTGGATCACAGGGGTTCAGTATTAACCTAGGACCGACGGACGAATCATAGGGAAGGTGGTAGGTGTTCTCTGTGGATAAAGTTTCCTAACTTTAGCTTAAACACCATACATTGACATCTCCTTAGACCAGTGCCTCGTGTCTTGCTACATTCCTGTGAAATGCGAGAAGTGTATTTGTTTTTATAGGCTGTTCCCGGTAAAATGAGCACTTTGGAGGTCCTAGTTACTTTTTTCTTATTAGCTGTTATTTATCCTTCCACCACTTTTTAAAATAAATATTGCGACGTAAGTAATAACCGCAGAGTATTATTTTACCGGTCTCGAAATTTAATGTCTAAGGCTACAATAAAATATATTTTTTGACTATTATTCCAAATTACAGGGCTTTCTAAAGTGCTCACTTTACCGTGAATAGCATATAATAACACCGAATTGTTTTATATGCTTGAAGGAAATTTTGATTACCAAGTACTTATTTATCGATGCGGATACTCACAGTTGTCGTTATTATATCTTCGAAATGGAGTTCGTTCTTAGAAAGTAATTCTGTCCTATTCGATTCCAACGCTATTTCTAATACTTCACATAAATATCACTCGCGCCTATACCATAAAATGTTTAACCTGCCACGGGACAAATGAGTGTTGGTAAGGGCAAAAAACCGAGTTTTTAATCGTTCCCTTTTTGCACAAGCCTTAACACTCACCTTTTTTTCATACGGACAGTAACAAGAATGATTAATAACCATCAGTTTATACTGCTTGTAACACAGCGCGTGAAACCTACCATATCGAGGTACGATTACGCAAAATAAAAAATTTCACAATTAGCGCGTCCCGCACTTAAATTGTTTGATCTTTAGTTATTTTGTGTGCAGAGGCTAACCAGAGACTTAAATTTAAATGGGCGATGCATTTGGAGAATTGCCATTAAGAATGAGATGGGAAAGAGAACCCACAAGACTTCTCGAATTCAAGTCTGATAAGCTACCACATGACGAAACGTGCTAGTTCATCCCATAGTAGCGAATTGATATCACTAGAATTTATTAAGCTTATGTGAACTATGATCTTTCAACGCATGATAACCAAAATACTCGATAATTTGAAAAAGAACGTCATATTACATCAGTTGTAAGATAACTACATGTTAAAACTTCAAATATAGTTACGATTCAAGATAAGGTAAACAGCTCAAGGACAATAGTGGCATTTTTCCTTCACAAAACTTAAATCAACAAAAGGTTAAATAATACAATATTGTGTGTGAGATGAGCCGTAGGCGCAGAGACTTGCCACACTGACAGCGATTTGTACCAATTTTCGACATTAACATTGTACTGCTTATTAATTTCCGAAAACATGGCGGTACGCTCCTGTTTTCTGTATCATTGCATTTCGTAGATTTTTACTGTGAGCATCGTTCCGTTTCGTTCCCTCTCGTGTTGGCGACTATTTACAGTGGTCCCCGTCATACAGTTTAAAGCGAAAACAGTGAAAATTACTTACGATCGGTGAAAATGGCTCCACTGTAATCAGTATCTGTGGAAATATTATTTTAAGTTGTGAATTTCTTTGATCTTTACCGTTGTTTCCTGCTGATTTGTCGTGAAATCAATAGCTCCGCGACATATTTCCCATACGCATTTGTTATGTAAATTAATTTTTTTCTGACTTTTTTTTAGCACATGTTTAAGTATTTCTTTTTCGTAAAGATTTCCACTAGTTATTTCTTGAATTCCTTATTAACTACATGAAAAACTAGGTTGACGTGAATTCGAAAACTGTCTCAGATGTTTAAGTATTTCACTAACGGTTTTATCGCTATTACTTACATTCGTGACTGAAAAGGCTTGTTAAGCTCCGAGGTGCAAGGTATGACTTTATTTATTTGATATAGTGGATAGTGGGAGTGGAGAGATTTAAGCGGCTCATAACATTGAGGTCTTGAGAGCCGATGAGGGCGAAGCGAGGTGAGTATGGAGAAACGCCGGAAAGCAAGGGTGAGAAAAACGGGAGATCCTCGAGTAAACCCACCGACCAGCGGCATCGTCCGACACATGCGAAAATCAGGGAGTGACCCCGTCGGAAATCAAACCCGCTTGGCCTTGGTGAAAGACGAGTAGTCTGACCACTACACCACTGCGGTTATTTGATTCAGCGGTAAGGGGCGTTCAGTAATGGGGACATCATAAATGTAAGTCAATAAGGTCAAGTTTTGCGTCTGCTGAGAGGAAGGGTTAAGGAAGGGATAAGGAATTTTAATTACAGGGACGAGATGGGTTGTTCTATTGACAAACAGCCTTGTTTTCGATGGTCTTGGTGTAGCTCTGGGTCGGCCAGAGCCAATGAAACACGTGAATATTGAGAACAATATGAAAGCAGAGACGCTGTTTAAAGAACAAAGACGTTTATTGATTCTTGAATTGCCAGTTAAACTAATGTTGATGGGAGCCCAGTTCTCAGCTCATCCTGCACACTTCAACGCTTCAACCATTTGGATAAAGCCGATCTATGCATCTATTCTTCACCGTACGTTTGTTTGAAGTTTCCTGGCCACTTTTGTGTAATTTGATACGAAATTTGATAGTGGTCCATTTGTTATTAACGACGTATCCTCATCTGCCTTTGTAGTACACACTGCTGTTTAAGTTTTATAGCGAGCAAAATAAAGTTAACTGTGCATTGACTTTGCTCACGGTATACAAAGCACACCACACGCTATCTTTACGGACGATAGCCAGAGAGTCGCTTCTACAGAACTGTCGCAGTGTTGCCAATTCACGAACTCTAGGAATAACCGTCGTATTTAATGAGATTAGGAGAAGGGTTCTACATATATCTTACGCTGACGGGTATAGTATGTAAAGGGGTTGGGAGTAAACCTGTAAGAAGTTAGTGGAAAGGGAGAAACCTAAGTATAGTTCTCGGCACTCTTTATTCGATTCATCCAGCTTTGGGTCATCTTGATACACATTGAGTTTAAGTGACACGTCTTAAAATTACCGTCTAACAAGTAATTTTAAACATTTTCCACTACCTTCTGAATCTGGGAGGTTGGAGAAATGGTATCAGATGACTCTCTACAATTTTTAAAAAATTATATTATTTATTATTTTATCCGTAGAGAGTATGTGGAGGGACGAGATGATGAAGGCGGTGGATGGGGAAGTGTTGTGGATGGGGTGAGGTTAGAGTAAAACTTGTATCATATGAACATCTGGAGCGTTTACATGTAATTTGCCAACGTAAACTAAATCTACAGGTTGGGCGAGTGTGCTGTTAAAAATTCGATGACCGTATTGTTTCGGAAGTCGTTTTGAAAGCATTTCAGAAATACTGTTTTTTTTTTTAAACGGCACCCATTTCACTTTTTAGGTGAATAGGACAAAGCCATACTACATGATCAGTGAACAATGTTATAAAATCGTCGTGAGGAATATGACTCCTGTGAGAGCGTTTCATTCTTCAGCGACAAGTCGACATTCCACATTGGTGTCCAAATAAATAATCAGAACTTTCGGGAACGAGCGACTGAAAATTATATCCAAACAGTTCAGCATGTGTAGAATATACTAAAGCTTTAATTTGGTTTTTTCTCTACAGAAATTGTAGCACCCTTTCTTAAAAATAAATAAATAAATGTTCTTACGGAAAGTTGTTGCTTGGAAACGATATTTACTTATTTTGTACCTCAGCATGAATAGTGAGATTGCACGGCAGTATGATGTACCGTAGTGCTAGTAGCGAGAAGTGTGAAGTTATCTCGTAAAAATCTTCCACGTCACTGTATTGCCATGCGACAGGCGATAACGTATTAACCTCGAAGTCAGGCTGATCGATCATCCTGCGAATATTTTATCATATCGATATGCCAAAGACAAGATATTCGGCCCTTTCCCTCCTCTCAATACACAACTACATTGTATTCAGAAAATAGTCGTGATAAGGTTGACGTATAGTAACTTTCCTTTCAGCACGGCACCAGACTGTACAACATGCAAAACTTGTTATAAACAGTAGTAAAGACACTACCAAAAATGTAAGGAAAAGTACGATTTATGTTGTACATGAAATAAGAATGTGTATACTTTGTAACACTAAAATTCTTACCAGAGTATAATTTTTTTAATGTCCCGTTTTAGCAATGAAAAATATCGTTTAAATAACTCAAATGGATGCACATTAAAAATAATATGGAAATATATTTCTAAACATTATTATCTGTACTTTCTTACACATAACTATAGTAATTATTATGACTGCCTGCTTGCCGAACATTTATTACAAATTGTCCTTTCTAAAGCATCCAGAATAGGATTTTTTTAAATTTTTTTTTAAATTAACTTTTAATGGATTGTTACAGAACTTGGAAAAGTAATTGCTAATCAAATATTTTGCAGTGTTATAAAACATAGTATTCTTCATTTACATACAACATAATTTGTAATTTTTTTCGATAATTTTGGGAATGTCTGTACGCCTTTTCAATGAGTTCTTCATGCGGTACAGTCAGGTGCAGTGCTGAAAGGAAAGCCATTCTATTTCAAACTTCAGCGTACATAGCCCCGAGATTAATTTTTTTCCGCGTTCGAGGCTTAGCGATACGGGCGACATTAACACGCGCGAGCAGCGCCCCGTCGCTCCTATGCGCAAGGCTCTGAATCTGCGTACAGTGCTTCTGCTGTTACACTTTCCTGTGTGAATGGGACTTCTAACAAGGGTATTTTATTACACGTAATGAAAGTTCGTAGATTAAGCAACGACTGTGCATTTTTATTTTTCTCCTACCTATTAAAGAAAATACGCAGGCAATCTCTAAAAATGCGATTTTTAATCGTTTTCACCATATTTTCTCTTATAATAAACTTAATATTATAAAACGAAGTTACTTATAACTAATGAGCCTACTTTCCTTTACGTGGATGTAAATACATTTTAGTGAATTTCTGAAAAAAGTAGATGATAGGTAGGCGTTGACATCTCATTGACAGCAATATCCTTGGGGATGAAACCAGAAACATGTGAAACAGTACTAAGACAATCAAAATACACGAGTGACTTACCCTGTGTTCGGGTTCAGAAAAATTCGTAAAATTAAGCTTTCTTACAATCAAATGCATCACGGAGGTAGGATTCGGAGCATCAACTTCGGTTGTTATCAGTCTGATGCTTTGAATGATAAGGTTCACTAACCTGAAACATTTACTTTGCCATAATTTGAAAATAAGTGTCAGAGCCACTAAAACACATAAGTTCACATGGTCTACCATAACGCTACTTGTGTGAAAAATTCGATGGAAATCGGTTGACTAGTCTCCGAGATGTGGCATACAAACATTATTTTCTAAAACGGGGCTATCTTAAAAAAGTGCTTAAAAATAGGCTCTGTACACAATGTTTGTAATAGATAATTTCAGCATAAAAATTTTGATTGAAATTGTTAAATTGTTTAACAGCTATGCCAAACATATGAAAAAATTTATATGGCCTCCATTTTTTTTAATCCTTTTCTAACCCCATTTAAAACATGTAACTTTACATGACCTGTAGATGTGCAAAATTTGTGTAAATTAGTTGAATTATTCCGCAAATATGACAAAATGTTCAGTTAACTCACCTGACACTACTTTGCAAAAAAATTGACAAAGAAGGATCTCTGTACGCATATCGGTTGATTGGTTCTCGAGATATGGCATAAAATTTCAATTGATAATGGAACGATCTTCATAAAAGGTCAAAACGTTTATATATTAGCACATTCTATTATTATCATATATACAATATACAAAGTTAAATTTAAATCTGTAACATAGTTTCGTAGACACAGCATACTAAGCTAAAACATTTGTATTTGCGCCATTTTTAAAATAAGATACTTACGTACTTAAAACATATAAATTAATATAGAATACCACAGTACAACTTCATCGCCAAATTCGAAAGAAATCGGTTGATTGTTTCCTGAGATACGGCATAAAAAATATATTATTTCATTTGGGGCTATCTTACAAAATGGCTTAGAAATGAGGCTTTGCGTAGGTAAATTTGATGGATATAACTGATACTGTCAACATACAAAGTTAAGTTGAAATTTGTTTTGCAGTTTCGTAAAAAAAAATTCTGAGCTAAAATGTTTATATGGCCAACATTTTGAAAATATGTGTGTCTGGCCCTCTTAAAATTTATTAGTTTGCATAGCCTGCAATAGTGATAATTTTTTGCCAAATTTGGTATAAATCATTTGTTTTTCTTTCTGAGATCATACAATTTTAATTTATCTAGTGATACTATTTTACATAATGACGGATATTGTTGTAATATATACAACCATTATACAAAGTTTAATTGGAATTAATTACATGATTTCGACGATATAACATACCAAACTAGAAAATCTATTTGGCCGCCATTTTGAAATAAGTGTCTGACATACCTAAAATATAGCAGTTAATATTATCTACCACGATACTACTTCTTTGCCATATTTTGTTGCAATCGGCCAATTGTTTACCGACATATGATATAAAATTTTATTTATTCTTGTGGCACTATCTTACAAAACGGAGGACAAAAGAGGCTCTGCGCAGATACATTTCATGTTTGATATATATATATATATATATACTTCTAGCATACAAAGTTAAGTTGGAATTGATTAAATAGCTTCAAAAATACAGCAAATTATGCTAAAATAGCTAGATGGCCGCATTTTGAAAACAGGTGCCTGACATACTTGAAACATATTTTACACATATCGACTTCGGCAATACGACTTGATTACCAAATTCGTTAGGAATCTGTCAATTGTTTCCCCAGAAATTACATAAAATATTTATTAATTTATGTAGTGCCATCTTACAAAATGGCGAACAAAAGTTTTTCTGTCTTATTTTATGCTTGTAATAGATACTGTCAGCGTACAAAATTTGGTTGGAAATGGTTAAATGGTATGGTAGTTTTACTAAAATAAACCTAAAATATTTGTATGCCACCATTTTGAAAATGAGTGCCTAAATTTTTAGTTACTTTATTTATTTTGCCTGTCATAGTATTTTTACGCGCCAAATTTGGCGAACATTGGTTGAGTAATTTTCGAGATATAATGTAAAACATTTATTTTTTACTTGCAGCGCTATATTTCAAAATGGCGGACACAAGTGGTTGTTGTTTAGCTTATATGATTCTTGTAATACATACCGTCAGCGTACACAATTTGGTTGGAATTGGCTGAATGGTATGGTAGTTATACCAAATAAACCTAAAATATTTTTAGAGCCACCATATTAAAAATAAGTGCCTAATACAATTTATTTGCTTGGCCTACCATAGTATTACTTACTTGCCAAATTTGAAGACAAATGGTTGAGTAGTTTTCGAGATATAACATAAATTTTTATATTTTCATGTGGCGCTATCTTCCAAAATGGCGGAAGGCTGTTGTGTGGCTGATATGATCCTTGTAATAGATTATTTCAGCATACAAAAGTTGGTTGAAATTGGTCAAACAGTATGGTGTTAATACCAAATAAACCTAAAATATTTATATGGCCCCATTTTGAAAATAAGTGTCTAATTAAGTTAAATTACTTACATTTACCTGGCCAATTATATTATTACTTACGTTCCAAATTTGGCGAAAATAGGTTGAGCAGTTTTCGAGATATAACGAACGTAATAGCCCTATTTTTTTCATGTGGCACTATTTTCTAAAATGGCAGACCAACTGCAATATTCACCTCTTAATTTAATGCTTATAAGTTGCGCTGTAAGTATACAAAAATTGGTTAAAATAGGTTGAGTGATTTCAGAGATATGACATCGCTCTAAATTTTAAAATGTCCGCAATTTTGAAAGTACGAGTAATTGCCTGGCGTGGTCTGAAACTATAAAAGTCAGGTGTCCTTACTTCGTACTACTATATGTGTACTGAATTTGGTGAAATTCGGTTTACCAGTTCCAAATTATAAAAGGGGGGACACACACACGCACACACACACAAACAGACACACACAGAGAGGAAAGTGATATCATAAGCAGGCTAAAAATCAAACTGCGCGGGTCTAGATAATTTTTTTTTTATCTTTTCTGGCAAAAAGTTGTATTGCTAGGACCTTTATTTGCTAAGATAAGCTTACGCGTAAACGCGCAAATAATGAATGTACAGAAAATATTCCCGGACTTCTAACTCTTAATTTACTTTGTGTTAGTGAGTCATACGAGCCAAGTTGCAGAAATTGTGTGCAAACCGTCCCTCTCTCCACCCAACTTCTTGTGGTATATAATGGCTTCAAATTCATAGCATTACTTCCATTGTTGTGAAGCCATTCTAGTAAACAGCTGACAGAAAAATCAACGCGGAGTGGGCAGAATTTATGTGATACATTACATTATCCTTGAAACCCAAACATTTGTTCTAGTGATGAGACAAATGTGTCGGTTTTGACTCCCGACATGGTCAGAATATGTTCATGTGAGAGAAAAATTTTTGCGGAGATCAGAATTGGGCGTTAGGTTGTAGTTTGAACTTCACTGAACGCAAGTCAACTGAGAACCGTGGCAGATTACCTTCTTAACGGCAGAGCGGATTTGAACCCCGCAACATGCCGAGCGTCCCGTCGCGTCGGTCATCTACTGAGCAATTATCCTCAGGGCCCTCAAACAGAGCACAGCGGTTCAGTGGTGTCATCTAAAAAACGTTCAATATTTTTGAGCGGCGTCTCCTTACAAATAGCATTTAAGAAATTGTGCATGTCAGAGTGGTGGTTTCCGTTTTATATTTCAGTTTATAATGCTTATTATGCAGAAGTGAAAAAAGACTAATGCAAGTGTTTCACAATATTTTTGAGATAAACTAATGATACTTCCAGTACATGCTGATTAACATGCCAAAGAGCGAGTGAGTGAGAGATTTGGGCGGCTCTTAACATCGAGGTATCGATAGGTGATGAGGGTGAAGCGAGGTGAGTATTGAGCAGCGCTGGAATTCTGGGGTGGGGGAAACGGGAGATCCCCGAGAAAATCCGTCGACTAGTGGCATCGTCCGGCACGATTCCCACATGTGAAAATCCGGGAGTGACCCCGCCGGGAATCGAAGTCGGTTCACCTTGGTGGAAGGCGAGTAGTCTAATACTACACCACCGCGGCCCACCTTGTGCGTAAAGACGAGCAGACGTTCGATACGCGTACCTAGGTCGCGTACACGCAAGATACCTCCAGCCAGACGACGCCCTTGACGCAATACAACAGGCCTGGCCATACCCGCCTCAATTTTCCATTTAGTCGGGACTTGGTTTTCTTCAGATGCGTTCTATTTTTCTCGGGCTCGCTGACCAGTCTGACTGAAGAAACGAGACACAAAGCTGTGTCGGGTTGGAGCGCGACAACGGAATGGGGGAGGACTGCCGGGGTAAAGAGACTACGACGTACACTCTAGACTTGACGCACCCAGACAATAGTGACACAAGGGTTAACTACGCCTCATTGATTTTCTCTTCCTCAGCTCTATTACGCCCTCAGCCCGCCAGGTTTCGGCTGAGGACTGTCGAAGTAGCAGGCGGAAAAACGAAACAAATCCGAGAAATCAGACACGCGTACACTACAGTCACCTACAGTAATGAAAACCAGAATCATCTTTTTGCTTATTGGATACACATAAACCGTTTACTGTGCGCAACTTCTGTACTTAAAATATCACGAACGGAAACGAAAGAAAAATCTGTACTGTTCTCATATTACCGTCAGCAACGTGGAAAAATGCAATTCGCCTTAAATATGTGCATATTCAAACTATGGCTGCTCTTTATAGAACTGGCCATAATCGTAATGCAACTGAGCCAAATAAGAATGAAATTAATTATTCCTAGTCTGTAAAGTAAGTGCGAATTTACAGCCATTAATTATATTTTTTAAGCCTTTGCAATAAAATGACTAAAACGAATGCAATGTACATGAATTAGTGTAAATGTTTATCTAGTGTAATCAAAATCAGTTTCATAGAAGAAGAAAGTAATTGACACTGATACATACACGTAAAAACACAAATATATGTACCGTACAGTATGTATTTGTCTAAACCTAGAATAAGTGCTGAATGCAAATATTACATTTAGCAAGTTTTGACATTTAAAAAAGTTTCCTACAGTATAGTTATGATCTGAAAACAATTTTACAGTAAATCTGATTTGTCGAACCAATATATATATATATATATATATATATATATATATATTTAAATCACTAGTGCAGCACAGGCAATTCTGCCCATACGCAGGTCGTAGCTGGAAAACACTGTCAATTTGCGACTGCAAGCTGGTCACACCAACTTATGGACTAAAGAATTCTTAAGGGCGGTGTGCGTACGTCGCTGGTCAAGATGAAACAAGCGTTTGTTATAAATATTAGTCAAAAATCAGTCATCATTCCAAAACCTTCCCTTGTTGCCATATTACGGAATTTAATGTAAATTACTAAGTTTGCAGAACATCTTTTGTTTTAAATTATTACATAATGGCACAGTTGGTTTTCTAACGGGTAACTATTAATCAGCAAGTAAGAATTAACAAAAAGGACTGTCCATTATTATTGTTCTAACATCGTCATTTATGAGGAGTTCGTTAATCATGTTTATAATGAAGAACTGGAACCCCTGGCAGGTAGCAATACGCATATATTTGAAATACAGAAATATATCTACAAGGTGACAGTATTACTTCGCCCGTCTGCGCACTTCGAAAGTATTGGTTGTGTTGCCAGCTGTAAACAAATTCATCATGAGCAAACGGTTGTCAAAATCACGCTCCTTCGCTTTCACATTATGAAAGCGACATTTTTTAAAGTATTTCAAAATGAAGAAATATTTTTCACTTAACAAAAAAACAATTGATAATCACTATTTTCTGTTTGTTTTGTAAAAGTTATTTTTTTTCTGTTTTTTTTTTTTCGGCGCATAGAGACACGTCAATATGACCCACCACGTCCGCCATTTTGCCAGCACTGGTTATTTGATATGTTATTGACTCCGAAACAAACAAAAAATAAAAACATGCCCTAGCTTCAAGCATATACACTTCTGCATGCGCGAGGCCACGGTGGCTGAGCGGTTAGACTGCTCGCCTCCCACCAAGGAGAACCGGGCTCAATCCCCGGCCGCGTAACTCCGGATTTTCGCAAGTGGGAATCGTGCTGGACAATGCCACTGGTCGGTGAGTTTTCTCGGGGATCTCCTGTTTCCCCCGCCCTTGCATTATGGCGCTGCTCCATTCTTACCTCATTTCATCCGCATCGGCTCTCAAGAGCCGCCCAGATGTTTCAACTCAACTCTTGCATGCGCACAAAGTTTTTTGATAATATAGGCCCTTAAAATACACATTTATTAAGTTAATTACTACGTTTAACATTAAAAATTATCAAATACTATTAAGACTATTTTCCAGCGGCTGGAAAATAGTCTGTAAACCGACTAGGCCGCCAATAGCTTTAACTTAAATGTTTATCTGTTCTGTCACGAGGAAAAAGTATAATATGTACCACCACGAAAGATGCATTTAATATGCTTTTACAAGCAAACACGTACGTGAATTGTAGAATGAATTGCACACGATATTAGGAATACTACTTTGATGGAGATTTCACTGGCTGACACACTTGTTAGCCTATCATAGACATTCAGCAATATACTGCCTGCATTGAGAAATGAGGTGTACCTTTGGAACAGTTTCTGTACACACTTGCAGTAATTATCCCGTCAGTATTGAGGTTTGTAATGAGTGGGTGAAACCTACACCGATGTTCACACACATGTTATGTGTAATTTGGTTTGCAGTTAGCAAACAAGTTTTCAGTAAACTAATAATACACTTTCTTTTTAAGGAACAGACTAATTTATAATATATTCTTTTGTCTAAAATGTGAAAATACTTCGCTACGGAGAATATTCGCTCCGCATGCGGCAATCTACGATAGTGCGGTGACGGTGAATGTATACGGACTCGATGTAAATGCCTAGCCTCAGCAGTGCGAGACACCTGCAGCTATATGTGCAGACGCAGTTGTCACCGAAATAGTGTGCAATCGGCTGGCAGACTGTGTCTGACGACTGTCACCATTGCCGGATGTTACGTGCCGATACGCCGTTCTGAAAATGTGTTCGATTGGAGTTATGCGACCGCGTTGCAATGAGGATGATCCGCTTCAACTGCGCGCTCTGGCTTTCTCGCCGATTGCTTTTTCTTCCTCGTCTTTCTCCCTCTCCCCTCATGCTCTAACATACACTCTCTTTCTCTCTCTCTCTCTCTTTCACGCATAACACACCTCTCTCCATTTGCCGCCCTCGTCTGTCGGCTTTCGCTTCATCCTCTTCTACACTCAAGTCTCGGCTGAGCGTGTAGAATAAAAAGCAGTTAAATGCCTCTGGAGGTTTTCTCATGCCTTCATATTTATTAACGACTTCGAGAAAACGTGTTGATTTATTTTATTTTAAATTAAATTGGTGCTCCTTTTTTCGGAAATATGATATCGCTGGTTCGCGATTAACAGAAAAAAAGTTTTGAAACCTATGTTAGAAAAATAAAACTCTTCCCTTTGCTGCGTAATCTCTAAATTACAGATTTAAGAAATGGTCGCAGAGAATTATGAAAATTACTGCTACGTCTTAACGTTTCTTTAAAAGTGCAATGTATAAATTGCTTGCTACTGATGTTTACTAAAATTTCACAAGTCACTTAAATGATGGAACCATTAGTTCAATAGCGTTGTTATTATTATTTTGTTACATTTAACGAAACAGGCAGGAAGAAGGGATTAATCGGAACTTAAAAGATATGCTCAGTTTAACGTGGAACCAACTACAATATCACTCAAGATTACAGCTTCAATGCTCAGTTGGAAGCAAAATTTTATACTAAATGATTTCGTTCGTGATTTTAAAATACTCTGCCGAACTAAATGCTGGACAACTAGCCAGACAAAGCAGATGGTTAATCTTATTTTCTTTTAAGTAAACTTTATGTTTATGTATATCTGGCACATATATTTTATGTTGAGTAAATTAAACAATTTAGAATGTTTTGCTTATATTTCCTCATTTATCTCCTAAACGCATATACCCTATATCTCCTAAACATGTCTACAGTCTCTACATTAATACAAATAGGTAATTAACATATATTATGAATATGTATATTTAACAGTATTTTTATGTTATTTGTGTTGCTAATTACTGTAAGTATCAGATAATTTATAGAAAACTATTGATCCCTACCGGCGGAGTCCGCCATTTCCGCTTTCTGAAATATATGTGAGAGATAAATAATTTTCGGCGAAGATCTTGTGGAATACGGTGATTTCCCTCTCGCCTCTTCTCCCTCATCGTTCATCCTCCTCCCTTCTTCCTGTGTGTCTGGGTCAAGCTTCACTCTGCGGATGTTACCTATGGAAACCTGTCCGAATCGGCAATGTAATCCATTTTCCAAGCTTAGATAATGGGGAAAGCTTTCGTCCACGAGTTGGGCGCACATGAAGCTACGGTGTAGTTCTACACAAAAAAAAAAAAAAAGCTTTCAGAAATATTGAGTAGTTGTATACGTATAATTTATTTTCCTGGTAGAATGTTCCCAAGTAGCGCGTTCGTTATTCTAGTGAAATATGTAATTATATTGACATAGGCTTGAAACCCGTCAAACCTCTGTACAGTTTATAAATTTGGATATGATCGTGTATAAGTTTATCCTTTGGAACTCAAAGAGTAGTTGATACGGTTTTTTAACAGTAGTATGTCACCCAAGCAGGACTGTAAAACTATTTATCTAAATAATTATAGTCGTATCTAAGCATATGTCAATAAAAATGACCAGAACCTTTGTGACGAACAATAAAATAAAATAAACAAAAATAATAAATTAATATCTTTTATTAAAGTTGTCCTATACTTCTGTGTACAAACAAAAATATAGAAAACAAAAGGGTATCAAAGACTAAACTTCGTGAATAAATCGGTTGAAGGGAAAAGATTGGAAAACAGTACGCAGCGAAAATGAGAACTTCAAAAGCGGTGTTCGATTTAAATTTAAAAAAGGGACGAAAAAGACACAGACTTTGATTACAAATGTTCTTAAGGGCTAAGAAGAAGAAAAGAAAACTGATTAGTTTCGGAGAACAGAAAAGGTCAGCAGTGATGTTAAAAGCACAGAGAAAATGTAATCGGGTTCATGTAAAATTACTTAGGAAAATTGCAACTGATTACAAAGGAAAATTACCCCAAATGAAAGAAATCAGTAAAATTACAATTGCAATTACAATTCCTTACAATTTATTTCTATATTTTTAATATATTTTAAAGCGTTTGTTGTTACGACATAAAATTTTTATTTCCAGTGCTATATTTTAATGTAACCAAAATTCTAAAGAGTATTATCAGAATACAGAATGAACATTTGTCAGAAACTATATTTAGTTGTAGCAGTACTTCATAAAAAAAAATTCATACATTAAAAAATAATCAGTAACTTCTGTGTATCGTAACTAAAACAAAAATATTCTCTACTAAACAAGTTTATTTATTTACATTCACAATATAAAATCATGCATTTATTAAAATAAGAAATGTAAGCGAATACTTGAAAAATGGCGGTATTTTTTAAAAATGATTTTAAGTATTGAAAGTCAGAAACCAAAGTTTTAATGCTTTGAGTTAAACCAAATAACTGCATCTTAAAATCATCGTTAGATAACTTCCTCTTTTTAGGTGAAAGCAAATATTTGCCATTGCTGAACAATCAATTAATTGCAGCACTATGACGCTGTTCCCCACCTGTGGGGTACTAGGGTCCTCAGTTAACGGTAGATGGCATAGACTATAAGGTGCCTGATAGGTTGAGGGTATATCAAACAATTACTTCATCACGTTTTTGGTTTTATCATGTTTATTTGCCCGGGTGTTTATTCATACATTCCCGGAACTTTTCCGGGAGTTTATACATACTTTACCGGCACCTTTTCCGATACTTTATACACGCTCTGCGAGTTCTTGGTCTGAAGGGCTGATTACAGTGTTCTGGCTACGTTTCCGACGCTGTGGGGGCATTAGGTGACAGGACACTTCCCTGAGTGAGAACGTTGTTACTTATCTGCACTTGTTGCGGGGTAGTGGTTCCGGCAGTTGAGGTCTGGTGAATTGGGGTGGCCCGGATACGTTCCGGCAGTAGATGAGATCTGGTGAGTTGGATGGCCCCTGTCACAGGCCCTCGGATTGGCTGTTGTTGGTGTGTTGCACTCAGCTGGCTTCCTCTCGACGTGGCACTTCCCGTTGAAGCTCACCACTCACTCCGTTCTCGACGTAGGGTTGTAACTGACTGCTAACTTCCGTACCACGTCCCAGCAAGGTGACCCTTGGTGGGCCCCCCACCCCGGCTCTCAGCGCGGGGTTGCACTGGACTAATCTCACTAGCTCGATATGGCGCCCCTTCGTTGGAGCTCACCACTCGACTCCGCCTTCTCGGTGTGTTATTGCAACTGACTGACTGGTGACTGACTTGACTGACCGACTCGCGTCCCGACGTGGTGAAACTACTCGTCCGACGTAACTCTGGTAACTGTTTAACTGATTTTGCC